>JAQGAE010002847.1:0-16408 GCA_034696685.1 Julus scandinavius | reverse complement strand
TGACCACCAAACTCCTGGCCATAAGGCCATTTTCTGGTCATAGATAATTGGTCACTTTATACGTCGCAACTGCTCATGACGAAACAATCAAGAGGGGTTGATTGGTGAACATGATAATGAGCATTTCCGTCGTAAAGGTGATCAATTATTTGCAATCAGAAAAGTGACCTTATGGGATCATGTGTTTGCGAAATGCGTTTTTGTTTCAAAATGGGGTTAAACTTCCTTCAAGAAATGATGTTATTTGGTGACGTTGGCGAAACGTGACACAACCCACTCGAAACAAGTTTTGGTTTATAGTCGTTGCAGTTTTCTACGAAGGGCTGGTTAGCCTTGTTTGGCCCACGTAAACCTGAGGTGCCCCGAGATAAAAACACCCAGACCCAATCCATGGTGCACCCAGAGCTATAAAAAACCCTGACCCCCATCAGGCTGTCCAGACCGTTTTTTCCCTAAGGTTTAGGGCTTCTGCCACCAATGGGCCAACACGCTTTTTTTATTGCGTGTCTAGCTCTGGGGTCGCCTTCACCCCACGTGTTTTTCGTGGGCCTCCTTTTTTCTAGTCTTTGGGTTGTTTTTCGAGTTTGTCTGGCCCTAGCGCAGTATGGCTCGATGGTCCTGGTCCTTAGAACCTAATCTGGTTTCTTTTGTCAGAGCCCAGAGTGTTACCCCAGAAGGTTTTTTTTTGTTCCATATTTCCTGCGGTGATAAAATTGCGCGGTCGACAATTTCATTATTTTTTTCCATAAATTTTAGGAGGTACCCCAGGAGAAATTGAATGCACGGTTTTGTACGAAAAGCTTTATAAGCAACGTCTTTGGTCCATTGTCAGTCGCGATGGAGGGACGCGTTTCTTATGGCTTGTGGATAGCTCGTGGAAGGAAAACGTCCCCACGGATCTGGGACTGGCCCCACAAAAAAAACAATCCCCTTAAACTTGGGGGTAAAATGGGGATCGAGGTTGACATCATCGAACGTGGGAGCGGCAAGACGGTGGAGGGTCCTGTAGTTGAGGCATTGTATGGGTTGTGGGCACCGGTAGCTGTTTACGTGGGGAGAAGGCAAAAAAGGTCCTCAGTCACAAAGATGGGACCCAAGAAGGGAGCAGCGGAGGGAGAAAAAAAAGTTTGGCCCCAAAAAAATGAGACCCTCAGATCTGCTCGATCAATGCAAAAAAAAAAAGGAAATCAACATATGAAATGGCTTTTGGGGGAGCGTTTTTATGTCCCCTCGGTGTTACACCTGAGGAGCAGCGCTGATGGTGAGGTACCGGTAAAGGGACAGTTTTTAGTAGCACCTGGACCCAGGTTTTTTGTGAGGGTACCCAGCATAAAAAAGACCAGAAATTCGTAATGCTCGATTTGTGAATTGAGTTTTGGGGGTGAACGCTTCAACCACGGAATCTGAAAAGAGCACCCAGAGGAGAAATGGTGGATTTCCGAGGGGAATCGCCTCGGAATAAATTAAATTTCACTTCGGTAGCCCTTGTTCCCACGTCGATTCCCAGTGGTCGACGCGCACTCTGACCCCTAAGGGGACCCATTCTTGCTTATTTTGAGAATTGCGATGATGGCTTGCCATTCCTGAATGAGTAGAGGGGGATGCTGCTCCCAGAGCACTTGCTCATGCACCGTGTGCACTCGAATCACGATGGTTTCTAATCAATAAACATATTTCTACGAGTTTCCCATCCTGTGCTTACGTTATTGGGTTTATATTAAACGCAGTGCCACTGCATAATCTCATCGTGTCGCCTTCTTTTTTTAATGTGGAATAAGGCGCGAATAGCAGTTATGCATTGCTAATGTGCGTATGTTTTTGGTAACCAGACTAGTTGTTAAAATTATCCAAACCCTTCTGCATGGCATTTCCATAATGTCTGTTGTGCTGTTTTACCCCAGAAGATGTTTTTCCGCATTGTTAAACGCATCGTAGATGTGCAGATATTCACGTGATTCCACGCTTTTAGCATGATGCCAAAAAAAAAAATGGCAGCTTCCGGGAGGAGAAGAACGCAGTCATTATGAAAATGACATGCCAAAGGGACATACGCCACCAGGGGGTGCTGAACTTGTATAAGGTTCATTACATTAATTTTTAATGTGAATTAATTACCTTATTTTTTTCAATTATAAAGCGCACTTTTTGCCCGATAGAAGCATCCTTAAAAACTGGATTCTAAGAGAATCGCGGGTGTCTTAAGCCATGTACGAAATCTAAGTATTTTTTATTATAGTGGTGCTGAATTTAATGTGCGTCTTACACGTGATGAAATGTGCTATTACAATTATTTTTAATTTAAATAAATTTGATCATATAAGGAGCTAAGGGTACTGATCTGTGATGAGCATTATGGCAACATTAAGTTTGCTCCTAGTCAATTATTATTGATGCATTGATGCAGAATAACTATATATTTTTAGTTTTAAAATGATTTAAAAGGTTATGTTAACGTTGTATTAATAAATCGTCTATCGAGGAACGGTTATTTTTGTGTACTTCTTCCGTGTGCTTGTACCAGAATAAATAAATAAACTTAAGCTTGATATGAAACAGATACGAATTTTCCGCGAGGTGCTATGCTAATATATTCATTTTTAAAGCTACTAAAGAACCTATAAATGAAGCAGATGGATTTAACCATTTCGTTTATTTTTTCAGGTATTTCGTGTGAGATGAAAGCTGGATTTCACATTAATTCCGTGGTTCCCATGTGGGAAGAAGAGATCGAAGCGGTAGGCTGCTACAGCCGAAACATAAGCGGACGAGCAAAGGTACGAAACCTGAACGATTGTTTCGGGTTTTAAATTTCAGTGTGGTTTCACTGTTCAGCTCTTTTAACTTGCATTTTTTTTTAAAATTGTCGTGTCTCATCTAATTAGGAAGTGCACGTTCTTCATCTGAGAGAGATGGACGGTTGGCCGGCTCCCCAAGTGGTGACTGTGCATATCACACCCTTGCTGGAACAGTCCGTGCATGCTGGACCTCTTGTTGTGGTGCTTCACTCTGAATTTTCTGTATCTTGGCGCCTGATTGCGGATCGCCTAACTAACGACACTAGACATAGGATCATTGTAAGTATTCATAGACTTTATAATTAGATTAAAATATATGAAAATGAGCTCAACAAAAAACATTGTAAAAACACGGGCTGTTAAAGCTTGGGCAGTTTCAAACCATGATCTAAACTAGTCAGACACACCAAGGTGGCACAACTGTTGCGAAGGCCGATTGCATGCGATGCAGCTGCTTATAAATTAAGTTTCAAGAGACATTCATCAAGTTGCAATCTCAAGATCAAGTACTGCTTGTGGGTTTGTTTCCATGCAATTTTTTTTTTAAATTTGACTATAGAGATGACTCCACCCATCCTCTCAAAACACGTGGGTTTATTATGGACCGGGTACCAGGGGCCTTCAAATTCTCATACGGAACGGAAATGAGGCGACATGCATTCGTAATGCCAACTGGTTGTGCCGCTTTAATGGGGCATGTTAAGTTTGACAGAGGGGGAAAGGTCCCCCCGTTTTATGATTTGCTAAATGGGCGAAACGTTTCTTTCTCTATTGTTGCCCATAAAAAGTATCGTTTCATAACATGCATCCGTTCAATTGTGAATTATTGAACTTTTGGGTGATGGATGCGTTTCCTTCTCGCGTAATGTTCCTCCTTATCATCACTTCAGGGCAGTGTTTTGGAAGTCCACACGCATACGATATTGAATCATTTGAATAACGACCAAGGGACATTTCCCCCTTCTATGCTAATCAGTTGTGGGGGGAGGAAGGAAGGATGGCCGAGTTATCGTTAATTATTTTAAACGGCAAATTGCTATTCCGAACGCGTGTCCATCAGTTACACCGACATTGCCCTTCCGTGTCTTGTGAGACCCTGATGTGACTGAAAATAGCGGTTTATTAGAAGTTTGGCCACGCGTTAAGGCCCAATGCCATGTTTCTCGGACCGCTGAGCATGGCGTCAGAAATTTACATAATGAGTGTGTGACCTGCTTTGTTGCATGTAGATGAGACGAGAATCTACATTCTACAGCATCCATCAGAAGTGCAACTACTGCTGAGATGCATGCTTGATTTCTATATTTTATACGAGCCTATAGCTGCTAACAAGGGTTCACATTGTTACATAAAATAAAGATAACTCTGGTATTCAACTTTAAATCATCGCTTCAAAATTCATGGAAGTAATAATGGTATAATTGTCAAAATCGACATTAATAATAGATATTGTTTGCAGCTCAGTTTTCCGCAATTCACAAGAGTTGTGTGCATATATGTAGCCGTTTAGGCTCTGGCCCCTGACTGCTATTTCCTGTAAAATGCTGCTTAGTTTCTCTGAAAATTGGCCTTGACACTCTTTCCCACCTCTCCTCTTTTTCCCTGTCACATGTATCTCCTACATTTCTCACTCACCACGCGTATGTGGTCTTTGTTGCCTCGGGTCAACCATCCTTACATATTTAGACTAGAGGTACCGGGTTAAAATTTAGGTGTTGCAGTGTTGAATTTTTCATGGCAGATTGCGCCACTGGAATTGCCAAAATTTGAAACTGTTTTTAAAACTAACATCCAGCAGTGAGTTTGAGATTATATGTGGATATTATGAGCAAATGTTAGGGTTGGTTAGGGAGGTGAATCTCTAAAAGATGAGATTTATGGGAATTTCAAATATATACACCCTAGCATGGTGCCTAAAATGTTTACGTTTCTTGTAGCAAAACATACTGCATGTAGGTCAGTTGCAACCTGCAGTGACGTTCTAAAAATTGTCCTAAGATGAAATTTGTCATTTTTTATCTAACATTTTACGACTTGCGTTTCTGCGTCGAAATTGTAACCGTCAATATTACCGTAAATAATGTGATGGGCTGTTTGCGATGTCTGGCTTCATTGATACTGAGTTTGTCACATTTTTGATGGGATTTAATTTTTAAGCAGATTTTTGGTTACTGCCTAACTTCTTTTTCCTGAGACTCTGGAAATTTTTTTTTTAAGTTCATCAACTTAAAAAAAAATGTTCCTGGAACCCTAGTAAAAAGTAGTGCTAAGGTGCTTTTATTGGTTATTTTTGTTACCGCTTTTATGCGGAAGTTTCTTTAGAGCTTTTAAAACCTTCCTAGAAAAAAAGAGGAGTTTCAGGGAAAATTTAAAAAAAAAATTGTATAGAAAAACTGTCAGCCCATTTCATTTTATAGTTTATTCACGAAAGTTGTTTCTGTGGAAAAGTAAAGTTGGATTGCATGAAGTTCTATTTTTTCCGCAATTTCTTTGGGCTTTTCTTGGGAGAAATAACTAAAATAGATTTCTGAATGGCTCGATATCAAAACTAGTTTGTGAAGTTGCTCCCCTCTTTGGGACGTCTAAGAATGGGCATGTCTAACTATAAAAAAATATATCTGAAAACGCAAGAAAAATGGTGAATGGGACCCCTACCCTGTTATGCAATTCACTGGGTTCATCAGTAGGGGTTTTCAAAATCTCGGAAAAATTGTTAACAAAGAATGACCTGTAGTGACCTGGCTTATTGTTCCGTGCTAGTAGCTACTGACCATCAGTTACAGGCTGGCGATGTGGACAAAAAGTGGGGATCCCTAAATTTCAGTTGTGGCCGAAAGTTAAATGGTCATCGGAGGTCAGGTCATTAAGGAGTGCTGCAGCTAGGATAGGTAATGGTCATTCAAAATCCACTATCGAGCCAAGTTTTATTCAAATAAACGGAAAGGCATTGTCTGGCTTTGTGCAACTGCTAGCCTGATTGTGTTTCTTTACTGTAGTCTCAGAAGATGCACTACACTTTTTGGCAGAATTTTTGAAAAGCGTTCTTCTATTATTTGGCAGAAAACAATTTTAGACCAGATGTTGGTTCTGTCCCTTTGCTTTCCCATGCAAAGTTACAACTAGCAGGTAGAACAGATGGGAGCAGTGTGATATAATATTTTGCTATTGTGATTTTCAGGTGACCAGGGGCTCTCAATTGATTGAAAGCAGAGGTTTGCAGATATCCCTTCACAGAAAGGATATTGGGCGGGTAAAACATCTGCTGGCTTGGACCACTAAGCACTATAAGGCCCTCACCTCTTATGCCAAAATAGATGGAGCAAACAAGATCATCCTTAAAGTGGGAGGAGCAGGTGAGTCGGTGGTTACAATAAAATCAACTTGCTTTAGCTCCGGATTCACATTTTACAATAGGAAATACCTCCAAAACTCTAAAATTAGTTTTTACTTGTGTTTACAAAAAACGCTTCCAACAAATTGATACAGGCGACTGATTTGAGAAACACTTAAAAACCATTTCTTGAAATTTAATTCAAAAGTAATTGAAACTGATGCTTATTAAAAATTATTACTCTTCAAAAAACATTTTCATGTAATTGCCCTACAGTAATACACTTCAAATTTCGTTATAAGTTATAACCTAAAAATATCAGTTTTTAAACAATGATTTAATATACCACTTTCTATTTAGCGAGGTAATCTAATTATTATCTGATTCAAATAGGTGATGAAGCTCCAGCCAAATGCGATTTCAAGGCAAGGACTAAGCTTTCAAATGTGGTAACATACATCCAGGAGCCTATTCCGATCAACCAAAGGCAGGGATGCATCACACAACCGTTGAAATCTAGGCCCATCCATGTGATCAAGATACACGAGATTGGGAATGATAAAAGCGATCTTCCCACCCGAGTAACCATCCATTTAGGTTCCCGCTCCAGAGGACCAGTTGCCAAAGATGCAGCACTAGTACTTCAAGCGGCACAGCCAGTAGAGTGGGTTGTGGTGTCAGATGGCATTTCCGGTCGTGTGGATGTTGTGGTGAGCAAATTTAATTTACCATTATATTATAAGATGTTAAATCAACTTAAATGTTACATGCTTTGTTCAGAAACTTTAATTTGTAAATTCTTATTCAGAAACTTTAATTTGTGAATTCTTGTTCAGAAACTTTAATTTGGTTTTACTTCATCGATTTATTTTCAGACTGAGGGTCAAGTGAAAACTCCAAGGGCAGATGCTGCCCTTACAGTGAACGTGCGCACCGAAGCGTTACCCAACAACACCAAAGACCTTTTGGTGTACACCCGCGATTGGTTTGGGCCTGCCTTCACGTACACAGAGGTGTGGAGGGCCAACGGGATCCGTGTGTTTGTAGACGATGCAAGCATGCAAGAAACGGTGGAGGAGTCAGTACCGCAAAAGCCCACCAGACACGCTAATAAACAAACGGCCGCCCACCGTCCTCGTGCCATCGGGAACAAGGAAGCCATAAAGGCGCATTTGAGAAATGGGCACACTGCTCGAGATGGCTCGGAGACACACATGCTGGTCAAGTCTGGAGCTCCCGTCAATGCTGATGGTAAGGACCCGTTACCAGAAAATGTATAATTGCCCAACCGTCATTGCAAAAATTTTGCGAATTTGACTTTTAACCTTTTATTTAGATATTATCCGAATGCCTACCGTATTGCTAATGGGAGCTATGGCTGTCGAGTGCCTTCCCCAAAACATGCAAGTGTCTTTTGCACGTCCCACTATGGAGCAGTTGGGTCTGCGACCTGAGGACATTAGTCTGACCTTTGCTCACTGTTCAGCCACTGTCAACGATACACACTATATCTTGTCATCACCCTTTCATTACTGCGGCACGAAGGCCGAAATCGATGATGAAAAAGTTGTTTACAAAAACGCTGTGAGTTGTTTATCTCTTTCCTTACATAGATGTAAGCAAAACCAGCGCATATAGCACATAACCAGTATGATATTTTCAACTAAGTTATTGCCTAGTTTATTTATTGGAAATCCATTGCATTGTGCTTTTCTAATTATTAGTAAATAAATGTGTTGTTTGCGAATCTGGCTTTTAAGGTGCACTGGAAGGTGCTGTTTGGAGTAAACATTTCCTAACGACTTAATTGCATTTCTTAGGTTCATTTCCACTTCCACGTCCATAAGTTAGGAATCCCAGCTGCTGCAGCTCCTTCTGTTGTAACGAGGAGTGCCGCCCCCATTGACGATGAAGATGGCGATGATGGGAGCGGGAATGGTCCGTTCACTGTGCCTCCTCCATCATCCACTGATGAAAGAGATTCAAAATTGCTCATGTTTCAGTGTGATTATGCCACAGCAGGATTACCACTTCCAGATAACGTGAGTATTGTTACCTCAAATGACAAAGGGGTTACGTGTTGTTTTGCAGCCATAATAATCTGTCCCCGTTGTTCAGATCGCTCCTACTCAAGCCACATCGAAGGTTGGAACAACGTTAACTGCAGCGCGTGAACTCTTCAAACTGGATCTGTTTCGTGATCCCAGTTTCATTAGAAGCGTAACTGTCGCTGAATATCCATTCACTGCTTTTGAGCATGATTCACTTTACGTAGAGACTCGTTTGGAATTAGGTTTGTTTGAGTTGCTTTTTACCTATTGCGCTATTGTGTCAATTACGTTATTGGCCAACTGCGAAAAATGTAAAATGCGAACTGATAGTTACTGATGATGTTTGATGCAATATTTTCTAGAAGCTGGATTTCAGGTTGTTACCGAAGAATGCTGGCTCTCTGCCACAGAAGACCAAAATGGGCTTTCCGCTGCACACTTGTTGCGGAATACGTGCCCCACTGCTCCCACCGTTCAAATTGAATCGCCGGATAACCCCGTCAGCAATCGTTTCAGCTTCCAGCTGACCGCTGACTACGTGGATTACCCTCAACTGTACTTGCACTGCAGACTGGGAATTTGCACTTCTGACAAAGCACAAAGTACTCGTCGTGGATTGAAAATGGTGAGATATCGGTGGTCTTTCTGCCTTAGAATGTTTGATTGCGCGATATCTATATAATTTGTTTGCCTTGCATTTGCAGTGCATCGATCAGCGGGATTTCTGCCAAACAGAAAGCCTCCGCTCCTATTTGGAGCAACCAAGGGGCACTCATCACACGACGTTCACCAAAGGTCCATTTCAGGTTCACAAAAGATCCATGGACGGATCTCGCAATCCCTTCTCTGCAGGTAAGATTCTTCTAAATATGAATGATTTAAAGTTCCGATTGTGCTTTTAAATAAGTGGCAAATAAGCGTGGTTGTTAACGTGCATGTTCCTTCTTGTTTTATGTTAGTCCCATTCCGAAATAAGGCGAACGTGGGAATGGAAGTTATGAGCGGGCCAGGAGAGACTATAGACGTTCGTTGTTCATTGCCCGAACGACAGTCGGTCATTATCTTGGGTCTGTCTACAGAGGCGGTCATAGGCATAGCATTTGCTTCATTTATAATAGGCATTGGTCTTTCTGCTATGCTATGGTGTATTTATATGAGAACTGGTGAGTTAGTTCAGTTAATGTGAATGTCGATGTGTTTTGATATTCTTTTTTGAGAATATTAACTCGGTTTTTTTTAATGAATTTTGCAGATCCACTGCGCGCGCTTCACCGACACCACACCACCCATAATTCCGGTTACGACCTCTCCGGCCACAGTGGCAGCTCAACCCCCAGTTCACAGTCACCTATGACCGCTTAAAGTTGGGGTGTGTCGAAAGCGGAGACTTACAGGGGGCGCTTTATGTCAGTTTTTGCTAGCTCCCCTTTCTCGCTTTTCAATGCTCCACCCTCTGCATGGCTGTTTCCTCAAGCCAAAGAGGGAAATCGCTCAGCTCGCTCGTTACTACAAGCTTTAATGACGAAATTTTGAAAATTTGCCGAAGTTCCCTCGAAAACCAAAGTTTATTCTCCGGGGTTACAAGTCGAAGCACATTGACGGAAACGAAGAGTAATGGATGTTTTTGCCAGCTTCCATTTGTTTCGCGGCACATATCAACGAAGATTTATATTGAATGCGAAGAATACAAGATTGGACAAATGGCTGGAAAAGGCAATTGGGAATGGAAGGCCGGATCCGCCCCAAGTTGCGTGGGAAAAAAAAGAAGATCAGGAGAAACCGGTTAAATATGTCTCAGGTATTTATAAAAAAAAATTCCAGGATCAAAAAAACAAAAACAATTTTGATCTGGTGGCCACCTCGAATCTACGTTTCGCAAAAGGATTTGCAGGCCTAACAGTGAAAACGCGTTAATGGCGGAGTCATAGGTCGTTCGGAATGGTCGATTGGGTGGTGGTCGTCGGGCGCCGGAATGGATCCCATTTGCACGCTGCAACGAGCCTTACACGTGCTGTTCGCAAAACGAAGCAGGGAGAAAATATCAAAGCGGCCTACGAGGAAAGAAGCAAAGAAGTTTTTTTTTGTTTCATTCAGTTAATTTCATCAGTTTGTCTTCACCTCCCATGCATTGCGTTATTCGACGTCTTCTTCAGTTGTATCCTTACGTTTGATTCTCCATATTGATGTTCATCGTAATCAATTGCCAAGAAGACAGCGAAGCAGTGGCTTTGTCTCGCGATGTAATTGCTGTCGTTTGTTGTTGTAGTCGTGCATTTTGTCCTTCCGTTATGGTGGAACAGTTCCTATTTTTAGTTAGTGGTCAGTTAAAGAGTTTCTTTCCATATTTTTTTTTTTGCTATCGTACTAATTTTTATTTGACAGTCCTCATGAATGATTCCCTCAAATGGTCGTGGCTTATTTTGCCTATGCAATTAGGAGTTCGTTATTTACGTACTCTGAGCACAAATTGATAAATACATAATATGTATATGATTTTTTACAGTTAAGGGGTAAACTACCTTTCTTTTTGTTTTTGATTAAATGAGAACCATGTTATTCATAGGTATTTCATTTCAAAAGTGACGTACAGATAAAAATCTATCTGTGGATATGCAGTTTTGCACCTCTTGGAAAGATTATTTGTTCACTGAACAGTTTATAAATGAACCATTGTGCTATGCATAGAATCTAAGAATGTGCCTATTGGTGAGAAAGTTTATGCAAGGATTATAGGATGGATACACCTATGATTACAACTAGCTCAAGAGGTGCAAAGATGAAAATTAAAATTCTAACTATTATTTGGCTAACTGCGACAAATTTGAGGGTTTTATTTTTGAATGTACAAAAGTTTCGTTTATTTTGGAGGTAAATTGGCTGCCTCATTGGTTTTGTGCCCCAAATTGTAATATTAGTTAGTATTATATTTCACTCTTTGTTCCTTCTCTTACTCTGTATACTTTTTCTTTTTAATTTTTGCCTTCTTTCGTTAGGTTTCTAAAACCTCCCGAAAACGAGAGCACCCTCAACATCTACCTCGTTTAAAAAAATTGTGAAAATGGTGTCCGTCGGCTATTTCGCTGTGGAGGTTGCAGAGGCTATATATAGTTCCCATTGCATTGGTCATAATAGGTGTGGTCGTATATTTAACACAAACTGTTACATACTAGATGTGTTTCATCATTTATGTATGTATGTGTCCAAATGTACATTTATCCCTATTGCGGGTCACTTAGTCACTACTATACTTTCTAGTGTTACCTCATTCAATATTTTCCTTTCATCTTTCTAACTTCATCCCCGGGTTGCCATTCACTTGTTTTTCTATGCTTTCTTCTAAATCCATATATTTGAATATGTTGCCAAATCAAAAAATTGTCTCATGCGGGAGTTGTGTTCTGTAGCTATGCATCTCTCGCTTGTCCTTGTGTTCGTTTTCATGTGTTTGCATGGTGTGTGTTTGCGTGTGTGCGAGTGGTGAATGTGGTTAATTGTGTGAATTGTCTGTGTTTTGTGTCATAATTTCTGCATTCCTGAATTCTCTTTTTGTATACATTCCATGTGGAGAAATTCTTCCTATCCTGCCTTTTCACCCCTTTCCTCCACCCACCCATGTTTTAAAAAAAAAAGGCAGTTGGGCACCTGAGACTGTGTGTAGGTTTGACCAAATTCAATTTAGTCAACTAAATTGGTTCAATTTTCAGAAAGAATAGCTCAAGTTTCCTGTTTTTGTAACATTCCTGATAAAATTGACGCTAGTAGTTTAATCCGGATATATCAGAACAAAGTTTAGAAAAAAAGTTTTAATTTCGACAATTTGGTACAAATTTGTCGATAACCATAGATTTCGTTTTCACCGGTATACGACTATTGTCTCGAGGAAGCGAGATGAATTGAAGTTTTTAACGATTTTGAATTGGATGAGAAATATCCACAAAAAAAATATCCAAAAAAATGTTATTTTTTGAAAAAAAATTGCAAAGTTTTGGAGTTTTTAAACGTTAAGTTTTAGGGGTATTATCGATTGTTAACGGGTTTTTTTGTAAATGAATTGAAATTCAGCAAAAGAAACTTAATTGTAAAAACATAAATCAGGTTGCAGAAAATTGCAAAGATTCCTGAGATTTTAGTCTCTAGCGCTCCACCTCTGCCCTAGGTTTAGCCCACTTTTATGAATGTTTCAATTGCTTGTTAATACTTTGAGACGTTCAAATGCATGTTTAATCTTTTCCACTTTTTGCTCTCCCTACTTCCAATTCCCTATTTAGAGTTTCTCAACTTAGTTATTTCTGAATGGATTTTTTTAAGTAGAGAACTGAGCCCAGAAGAACATATATGCAGTTGAGCATGCATGTTGACAGCCAATGAGATTGTATGTGGGCTTATTGTTGTAGTTTATATGTGCTTTGGTGTGTATGCCACAGTATGCTGTTGATTATTGAAAATTGTAATACAGACCTAGCTATTGTACCAAATTCCGCGTATTTTGGAAAAGCAACAACGGGTTAGTACGATTGAGGAACGGGGATCGTTACATACGCTAACAGCAAGCTCTTGTTGTAAATCTGTTCAAGGTGTTCGTATTGTTGTTGTAGTATGACCTCCCCTTCTTTTATTTTTACTTATCATGATGGAAGGAGGCCTGTCTTATTTATATACGGATGAGCTGGTCAGTTTGTCGTGTGTGCCATTACATAAAAATACCCGTTTAGTGAGGTCAGAGGTCCCTGCTTGAAAGTACAAACCATAAACGGTGCCAATTTTGTGTGTGTTAGCGGCCCAAATTAATTGGCCGTGGAAGAATAATAATCGGAAGTGTAAGTTTGCTTTAGGATGTTGAATAGTTGTGGTAATGTATGTGTACAAATTGTATTGATCGATGTGGATCCATTGCCCGATTTGATAAGCTCTGTCAAGGAGGCGGATTCGTGCTGTATTTGAAGGCATGTAGCGAAATTTATACACAAAATGAGCGTGGAGGTATACTCTCTAAATCCACTTTTAAAACATTGAGTTTCGAAATAATTACCTATGATCTCTTGCGATATAATGTCAAGATCCTTGAAAGAAACCTTAAGCCATCCTGGCAAGTCTTCTTTTTCTAATACGTACAAAATACACTGTTGACTAGTTGTAAATTCCACGCGTATGTTGCCTCTGTAAATGTGGATCTTCACGGTTCATTTGCATATATTTGCAGTGTTAATCCGCCTTTGTGAGGAGCGTGGAATATTGATGCTTGTTCCGCTTTGTGAAATCGTTAAAATCTGTTGTGTGGATTAGTATGGGTTAAATCCATCTTGCACAATATCGAATTTAAAGTACCTGCTTAGCATGTTCCAAAATTTCGCGATATTCCAAATCAACGTTAAAAATTGTGTGCAGTGTTATGTTCTCGTTGAAAATTTGATTGTGTCGCTTAGTTTATAACCTATTAGTTTCATGCCATAGGTTTCCCCTATGAACTAGACCCTGAAATCTCATTTCGTGCCCATTTTTCTGTCGTATTTCGTCTGAGATGGACTTTTTACTTTAAAAAAAGAAAATAGCGGTATCTGCCCGTATACGAGTCACACATTTGCAACAGAACCGACGCCGTACGAAGAGAAACAATTCTCCATCCTTTATACTTCATCGAGAAATCCATCATAATCGCATCAATTCCTATTTTTGGTGAGGGTATTTGAGCTGCTAGGGATCACCTAAAACGACTGATTATTGTGTTGAATTTATAAATGTGGGTAATGTCAGGGGTTTGTAGAAGGGAGGGGCACTACTATAAATGATCTTTAATAGAATCTCTGTTTTGGATTGCATAAAGGTGAGGGAAAATTAGGGATGAGCAAGAAGTTTTGAAAGATTTAGTATGTATTTGACAACAAATAATACAACGATTGTTTACATTGAACAGCAAAAAGGTTTAATAATCATAGCTTGAATAGAATCATGATTAATCCTTAGCATAATTTGATATCAATCTTTGCTGCTCGATGTATACTGACTTTGATATTTCCTAGTTGTGTTAAATGATCATTTTAGCAGGTTCGAATAAATAATCTGTACCCATGTTTAGCAGTAATGCATAAATTAACTTGCAAGCACCACGTATTGATTATTAATTTGATCTTTAGTACTTAAGGGCCTATTGGGGGATCCATATCAGTGGCACTGATGTGGCACCCTTGATCTTCCATTTTCCCACGCTTGATTTTAAATAGAGCATAATGTTTGTCTCATCCCAACCAAATATATCTATTTTATTCCACTTATTACTTATTTTGATACCAAGCGTTTTATAAAATCGTGATGTGTTGCTGCTTACCATGTGGAAATTCACGGTGCATTTCCACGAGTTAAAGTATGTCGAAATGTCAATATTATAAGTTCCTCTCCATTAATTTTTTATTATTATTAGAACAGTGATTAATTAATGTCCGCGCGCTACAGTCAATCCTCTATAGTTCCTACCAGATTGTTTATCATCATTATTATTTCCTTTATTATTATTGATATTATTACTATATTTCCCTTTTGTGTTAGTTTTTATCACAGTGTATTACTTTGTAGATGGCACTTTCTTACCTGATTATGCAATTTGTGGTTTTGTCGTGAAATTTTGATTCGGTAAACCAAAAGGTGGTGAGAAATTGGAGTCTATCTTGCAAGTTAATTTGCACGTGTCTGTACTAATAAGCCACTCAAGAAAGCACTTATAATAAGTTCGAACGTTTGTTTAAAAAAGCATGGTTCATTTGGGAACCATTTCTGAAATTTAATCTAATTTGCTGGTGTAACAATATTCCAGGATGTCTATTGACTTGGATAAATTCTTTGTATCAATCAATTTCTATAAACTTCAATACAAATAATATTACGAGCCAGTCTGTTAACAGGATAGATGAATTATTTATTGGTAAATAACTCATCTAGATATTATTTTAAAGAATTACTGCTGCTGCCTCATTGGCTTTTCAGAATCAGTTGTTAGGCCATTTTCTCTCCGCTTTGAAGATTTAATGATTATTCCGGAATTATTCCTATTCCTCAATGGCTTACATAACAAAAAACGTACCTTAGTACATTGCTTGGATTAGAGGAAAAATTCTGGAGGAATCGTTTGAACATTCCAGTTTTTGTATCTTATCAGCACTATATTTTTTATGCTAAATATTTCAGTTTTTTTCCCTCCACTCGTATAAGGAGGAGAAATTTAAATCCATTTGGGTGGCGCTTGTACTTCGCATTTCTGGCCCATCATCTTACAATGTAAATTATTTTAAAACAAAATTAAATGTTATTTTGCAATGAAAACTTATAATATGTAGTGTTAAGTTATTTAATTGTTTCTAATTACATGTTTTCTGTATATTTTTCAGTGGCAATCAAAAGGTCATTCATATGGTAATTAAAAGTAAAAAAAAACAAATGCTGCAGAGCATTGGATGCAGTAATTTGAGTGTCTGGGTTGACATCTTGCATCTTGGTGAGCAAGTTGTAGGCCTTTGTCCATCACACGTTTTCTGCATTCATTTTTTTTATTTCAGGGCATTATAGACTACTTGTTTCAAGGCTTAGATTCTAAATGTTAATTATTATAGGCAGTTTTCAAGATAGCCCGAAGGACCTCTTGCAGAGAGAGTAAAAATTGCTTTGAAGAAGGATGAGGATTTTGATAGCTTACAGTGGTGAAGTGAGTCTCCATTACAATCTGCATAAGGTCCATTTCATATTAACATTACTAACTTTATGAAATTTTAACATTACAATTTTTCCACATGAATTCAACCACTGCATGTCCAATTGATTTCTTACAGTCAGTTTGTGACTTTTTCTTTCGATAATTTGCATTCACGATAAAAAAGGGATAGCGGCCAGAAAGGCGACAGATGAATATTATGCCTGAGGCCCAAATATCCACAGCTGGAAAACATAATTGTTTACAATGAATTTAGTAATTTTCTGTGTGTATAATTAACTTGGAATGTGGCTTTGGGCAGGTGACTGAACGAGTTTAAAAAAGCAGCATTGGAAGATGACACAAGTATTTCCTACCAGGCCGAAACCCAGGAGTTATATCGGTAAACTCTGTGGCGGGGAAGGTGCACTTGGTCATCGTTACGCCCAGCTGACTGGCCGAAATGGTGGTCAACTCTGATTGGGCGCGTTCAGAGACACTTCCCGGGAAGTGATCGATCACTAACCACTTCCCTGAACGCACTGGGAAGTCCCCG
>JAQGAE010002846.1:0-16413 GCA_034696685.1 Julus scandinavius | reverse complement strand
GTGAAAAACAACAATATGATGCACTTGCTGATCCATCAAGCCACCCCAAACAATTCTCACCCCCACCCAAACCTCCCACATTCAACTTTGAGTATCTTCACAAGTCCGACCCATTGAAACGGATAGGGTTGTGATCCCTCTTAAATTTAAGTCGCTAATTTCTTGCCATTTTTTTTTGCAGAAAATCGTGTTATTAATTTCATTAGACAGCTTATATACCTTGACTTAATTGGAAATGTGAATTTGGGAGATGAGGTCGGGAGTCAAACGGTCATAAAACACACAAAATTTATCAGAAAAAAGTGATTTTCTCACCTAGCTGCAATGCATCCATGCGATGGAGGTTCCCCAGCAGGAGGTCGTGGCAAGTGGGCTGGAGATGAGTCCCCAGAATCGGCTTGACTACCACCGGCATTTTCTTCGGAACCTGTCCTGCCACCAGCCACATTGCCACTGCTGCTCCGGAAATTACCCAAACCGCGCAAAAGCTGCGGATCCAAGCTGCGAGGAGAGTCGGACGAATCCTTAGTGTCACTGCTGCCAGATTCCTCATTGGCCCCAGGCCCCGGAGTAGGATGTCTTCCCCGTGGTAGACCACGCGCTTTGGCCTCTTCGGAGCTGTAAAACAACAGCGCTCGGCCTGAACCGCCACTTGACCGACGCCTTCGGAAACGCAGTTTTGAGTCTGCTTCCTCGCTCACATACTTTTCAATCCCCTGCCTTCGGCGCCTGATGCCAGGAGTGTAGCCCGCGCTACTGGTACCACTGCCACCGTCCTCGGTACTAGAACTACGGTTGTAATTCAGGTGATATTCCGCCGACAGTGGCCTCTCAGCCCGCTCCTTCTCCTCACGCTTTTCATCCAGGGCCAGAGGTGCTGTTACACTTCTTCTGATGGCCTGTGCATGGCCCACAACTCCCTTTCCAGATTTTTCATCCTTGTTTGGGGCAATCACTTCGTCATACTTCAAGTAACTCTTGCGCTTGAGTCTGCGAGGGCTTGCCAAAGGAACTCCATTGGTATCCACAACCTGCTCTTTTCTGGAGGAAGTGGTGGAAAGCAGATAATTTTTGAAGCTTCGGTTATCGTCCTTGTTTTTATCTATATCTGCGGACGTCGAGGTCGACTTTTCCCGCCTTGTTGGGGGACGAACAGGAAGCTGCTGTTCGCTGTCAGAAGCTTTTGCTGAGAGATCAGCTTTGGAAGTCTTTCTCAAAATACTGGGCGATTTCTGTGGAATTTTGGGCTGAGCATCCTTTGAGGTGACTGCTGCGAATTCAGGGGGTGGAGGAGGCAGAAAATTTCCATCGTGGGCTGGCGAGTTTTGAGAATGAGGTTCGTTGGGTTCCGGACTAGTACCGAGCATAGCTTTTAAGCTTCGGTTGGACACAACAGGAATTTGAGTGGGCGAAACTGCGAGTCTGACATTGGAATTTCCGTTCCCAGCTGCTTTAAGCTCTGGCTTTGGATAGCCGTTGGCTGGGATGGGCTTCTGAGCGGCTTTTGCATTATTCACAGCCACATTCTTGGCTGTTGGATTTTCCAGTGAAGGAGACGTCAGTGGCGTGACTTGTCCTTCAGGAGCTACTCGCTTGTTTGTATCAGATTTGGCATCGTTTTTTGGCTTTGCTGTAGGCCTTGGCTCGTTTCTGCTTTGAGAGGTGGACTCGCTAGCAGGCATTCGTGGCATTTCCTGCGCTAACCTCACAGTGGCGATTTTACTGACTTGATGAGATGCACCTTCAAGATTTTTGGCCGTTTGGGTGCCAGCGGCGGGTGGAGGTGTAGCTTGTCGACTGCCCACTGGCGTACTTCCCCGCGATCTCAGCATGCTGGATTTCAGAAATGCAGCAGAGAGATCAGACAAGCTTATGACAGATGTTTTGGCGCCATATCCGGCAAGTTCTTTCATGATTGCCAGGCTTTCTTCTCCCTTCGGAGGAGTGTCAAATTCGTCTTTGGATTCTAGCTCAAACTCGCCTTCATCACTAATGCGCTCCAGAGGTTCAGTCCTTCGGCCCATGTGGTCTTCCCTCGCTAAAGGTGCATCATAGTACACAGAAATCTCATCGGAAGTGGCAGGGCACGATATCTTGCTGACAACAACTTCTCCATTTGAGGAAGGAGGGCATTGTGAGATAGAATTTGGCACCTTTGGTGCAGGTGGAAGCACCTGTTGCAACTCTGTATCGGCTCCTTGGTCAGCTCTAGTGACTGTTAATCCTCCACGGGTATCAAACCTCATTTCGAGTTTAAATTCAAGAGCAACAGGCTGAGCTGGTCCAGTGGAAGGGTGGGAACCATTGGCATCTTGGAGCGAAGGAGTGTCAGCCTCAGCAGAAAATAACCTGGAAATGGATGGTAGCGACTGACGTCTTTCTTGCGAATTCAAGCGCTCCAGTGGTGGTCGGACACCGTCAGAGTTGTCCGATGGTGGTGGAGACTGTTTGACTGCGACGTTTCTGGTCATGTCCACCTCATAAACAATTTCATCAAAGCTGGCTTGCTGTAAGCGTGGGGGCTGAAGATCTGGTCGAATGTGGTTGGAAAGTTGTGGCATGCTCCATACTTTAGGGATGCCAGCTGATATAGCGTCTGCATCTGAGTCTATGTTCAAATAGTCAAGCTGCTTGTTGACACCATTTACAAGCTGCTGAGGTTGAGTGGGAGATTCTCGCTGGGGCATGGACATAGGCGAAGGAGGAAGTGCGGGAGGTGGAGGAGAGTGATTTGGGCTTAAGTGTCCATTCATGTGGCCATTAGAAAGGCTGGGAGCTTTAGGTGAAGCATTACTAACACCATTGTTTCCAACATCTTGCTTGGATTCCTCAGATATCTTCAGCAGCAGGTCGCGCTTGATTTCACGTGACTCGCGGCGTTTGTCAGTAGTAGTAGCACTTCCTGCAAAACAGACAATCAATAACTTATTTATAATTAAGGTAAATAAAGCCAAACTACATAACACATCATCAAATACATTAATCCACCATAAGCACAAGATATCATGCCACCACACCATCCTGCATACAAGATTTAGTACCAAAACGAATTAATTTGAATTGGAAGTTTTCCGTTACTATAAAAAAGTCATTAATTTGGCTGAATATGTTAAAGTAAATAGAATTTATTATTCCACACATTACATATTGTTTTTAAATTCGTAGTTTGAACTATGTGTTTACGAAGAAATAATGACCTCCAAATATTTTGAATAAACCGTGGGGTTCAGTGCTCAACATTTTCAGATGAAGAGAACAAAAAAGCTTACCTGTAGTCTGTGTTACTACAGCAACGACAACTTGATTAGCCTGGCCAGTTGCAGAGCGTGGACCTTTACTCGAACTGTCTTTCTCAGATTCGGGTTTTTCTCCACCTTGCAGCTCATTGGGAGACAGTTGCTTGCCCTGCTTATGTTCTGGCGATTGCAACTGAGCATTCTCCATCTCGTGGTCAGTCTCCTCGCTGTCATCAAACTGCGACTTCCACTGGGACACTAACGTGATAGCGCCACCGCCTTTGGTGATTTGCTGCAGCGCAGATACGGCGTCATCGTCTGCCACGGCAAACTGAGTGACCGACACATCCCTATGGTATTTGGTCCTGCTGGTGGGGTGGAAACGCCTGTGCTTGTGATCTTTGCGTCCCGCAGAATTGCCACCACCTCCTTGTCCACCTCCAATACTTTGATCCTTCTCATACTTGCCATCCACTGGTGGGGTGCCACATGAGGTGGGACGTCCCCCGCTATCTCCTTGCTGCTGCTTTCCACCCTCAAACGAACAGTAGCTGCCTTCCTCTGTCATTTCCCTCACCCTCGGACTAGGCAACTCCACATTGCTCTCACCACCTTCGACTTCCATGGAACGGCTGACCCGCAATTTGGAGCGAGGGCGACGATTGGAAAGACCACCACCGCTGTTGGCACGCAAATGCACATCTGTAGAACCTGTACGTGCGTGGTTATCTGTAGTGCCATCTTTGCCCATCTTTTCCTCATCTTCCTCGTATTCCTCCTCATCGTCCTCATCCTTGCGATCTTCGGTTTCTTTTTCACCAGCATCTTTTCGTCCGTGTCTTTTGCCATGCTCTATTCCATCTCCGCCAATGTTGTGGTGCCCACCGCAACCTGTGGTCGACCCCTTCAGTTCAACACACAAAGCGTCTTTGTCTCCAGAAGTATGCGTCTTATAATGGATAACATTTGCATTGCAGTTATTATCAATCTCGATAATTTTATTGCCCTTGACGTCTGTTCCAGTGTGGTTGTTGCCCACATCCTGAATAAAGGCGTCTCTGCGATGACGGCGGCGTAATTCACGCTCATATTCTTTGCGACCAGCTTCGGGACCATCTGGTTCATAATTTTCTAGGTTGTCCTGATAGCTTGGCACGATGACATCGTCATACATGTTGTCAATAATGTTTGAGCTTGGTGGTGCCCTAGGAAAAGAACAACAAAGATCAATGACAATAATTGTGAACTATTGCTTGAATCAATGTGGAAAATATAGCTAACCCGAAGTAATTTTATCTTGAATTAAATTTTTTTGTATCAGTCATCAACAATTCACACATAGCATTTCCCTTATTTTAACAATCATCTTCTTCATGCACATACAAGACTAAATGCACTATACCATTAAAAAAAAGTGCACTAAAAAATATGCTCATTTCATTTCGTAACAAATTTCCATCCATCATTAAAAAAAAAAACCAAACAAACATGAATTTAAAAAAATGCAAAAATGTATTTAATTAACAAAAAAAAAAAAATTACTTAAAATATAAACATACAAACACGAGGACAAAACTTTGCAATTTCCAACAAACATGAATTTAAAAAATGCAAAAAAAATGTGTTTATTTGGCAAAAATCTGTTTCAAATAAACAGGTAAAATTATGAAGGCGTTTCAAAAAGTAAGGAGAGCATGTGTATGAGGTTTCAAAAAAGTTTGGG
Source organism: Julus scandinavius (assembly GCA_034696685.1). Classification (NCBI taxonomy): domain Eukaryota; kingdom Metazoa; phylum Arthropoda; class Diplopoda; order Julida; family Julidae; genus Julus; species Julus scandinavius. The sequence goes on along the minus strand of JAQGAE010002846.1, from coordinate 11,454 downwards.
AATGATGTTGGGTGCATCACTTCATCAGGAAGCATTTTACAGTCCATGTGCAGTAGACGTTTGATGATAGCTACACAGATCACTTAGATTTTTTGGGTTAAACGCTAAGCGAGCTAAACTCTTTCTTTCACAGCCTTGATAATCGGTCTGGTCAATTCTTATAGCCGATTATTGCATAGCACACATTTATTTCTACGTTAATCAATGCTGTAACTACCATCCACTCATGCGCATGTACAGTAGACCTTTGCTACATTGCCGCTCACGGTACCATGGATATTGACCTGAAGCAGGGGGCATGGCGATTCACTCATACAGAAAACAACGCGGTCCAGCTTATGATGCGACACTTTAATATGGCGCCAAAGCCGTGATAAAGCCATGATCCACTCTCGTCGCATATCATTAGTTTGATATGAAATGAAATTACTACTCGACATTTTTTCCATGCAACAATCAAGAAAACTATGTAAGAATGTCAGATCACTTCGAGGTATTGTAAGATTAAATGTATTTAAAAATACACACCCAGATGGGCCAAGAGGCCTCGTAATGACTGTTGTTGAGGTGGTAGTAGTAGTCGTTACAGAATTGTCGTTGTAAGGTTTCTCCCAATCATAAGGATCACATTCCTTGACGCCACGTCTCTTCATGCATCTCTCGAAGATGCCAGCCAGCATATTATAATCTGGACGATCCACATATTCCAACTGGGAAACATGGTCTAAAAACTGGCGAAAGTCCGATGGCAGATGTTTCAAAAGCAGGCGGTGGTCATACTTTTCCTTCATCAAGCCAACTTGTTCCTTCTCCTTGATTTTTCGCCAGGGAAGTTGACCATTGACGAATTCGACTAGCATGTAAAACAGTGACCACAGATCATCGTGCCGACCCATTTCCTGAAAAATATTAATCCCAGATGAGATAACATTGCATATATAATAATTAGTGAGGGTTGAAATATTAAAATTAAACAAAACGGGTGTGCATTGGAGAGAATATCATGTAGAATAGGGTTGTCCAACCCTAGCCCAGTAAGTCAAAAGCGGCCAGCGGAACCTTTTGATATGTCTCATCGCCTAACACCATAGCACACATACAAATTATGAAAAACCAAAGTTTTTCCCCCAACTCTCTTAAATCATCCAAAACAATATTTTCTTGGTTTTAGAGAATAGATTGGGTGTGAGCAGGGCGAGTTGGTCCACTGGTTAATTTTTGCGAAGACTTGTAGCCTATGACTAAAAAAGGTTAAACACCCCTGACGTACAACATACATTGGTATGAATTATAATAACACCAGTACTTTTATGTGATAACTTTTCGTACTGACAAATTCAATAAAACAGTCTTACCTTGTTTTTGTGAGCATTAATTGATGCATAGCGAACTGTTCCCCTGAAACCAGCAGCCGGTCGAGGGGCCCTGACTTCTCCGGTTGCAGTCGTGTACTGCCGGGCCAATCCAAAATCCAACATGAACACCTTATGGCAATTGTGTACAAGGCGTCCCATGGCAAAGTTAGACTGGCACAATAAAAAAAATACCAATAATTTAAACCACTTGATTCTATAAAATATTTACAGTGGTGCATTCTCAAACATGTTCTTACCGGTTTGACATCTCGGTGCAGAAACCCCACTTCGTGGATGCTTTCAATTGCTTTAAGTATTTGGTGTCCCAGCCGTAAAGTAGTGCTGAGGGAAAAGGCCCCCCTCGATTGACTTCTCCTCAGTTCTGCTAAGTTTTTGCCTTGAAGTTGCATGACCACATAATTGAACCGGTCGTTGCGTCCACAGCCAATAAAACGACACACATGATCTTTTCCTGTGAAATGTGAGGTCAATTAGAAAGTGATTTTGTCATACAATTGATCAGACCAAACATGATCTGTCACAAAGACTAACCCTGAAGTTTTTTCAAGACTGCAACCTCCATTTTGAGAACTTGCTTTGGCTGTTTGGCAGATTCCAGTTTCAGAGCCACCGATTCTTTGGTAACAAGATCTAAACCTTCGTAGATTTCGCCAAACCCACCACCACCAATCTTTTTGAGCTAAAAACAAAAACACAGATTAAATATATTACTGAGAAGTTATTTTTATGCAAAAAAGTAATATGGCAGATGATAAGTATTTAGTATTTCCAGGAAAGAGCGTTTCCTACTTTTACCTGTTTTTGTTTACACCTCCAACATGTAAACATGCTCTGGGCATATGCGTTTCAAATGTTCGATTGCTTTCAATATATTCCTAGGTTTTTATGAATACGAACTATACAATATTCTATTCACATCAGCAAGGACGACTAAAATCGCACGTATTCGAACAACACTCAAAATCCGTTATCCGACCAATTTTGGTTGCATGAGATTATTTATTATTTTGGTATTTAAATTCCCCAAATAAGCTTGCAGATAAAAGTAATAGCGTCGGCTGTTTTCTATAAAAAGTTAATTAGAACAGATAATGGAAGCTCTAGCCAAAGATTTCATAAACACGGCTGAGATTTTTTTTAAAAATCAAGCATATTTCAAAGTTTTCAATGTTTATCCCTTACATCTTCAAGGAACTCTCCAAAGACAAATTACCACTATATTTTTTCCAAAGTCTTAAAATGTCATAGAGAATTTGAAAAATAAATAGCCTTTTTGATATTTTAAGAAAAATATTCCTGATTAACGGAAATTTCCCAATGCGGGTAGGAAATTCAAGCATAAACTGGCGTTTAACACGAATTTCAACCTCAACAATGAAATCCTGGCATCGCTAAAATAATATTTTCCATAAAAGCGATCAATATCTGAAATAATTGTGCTGATGATGAACAAAAAAAGTGGCTAGCTGACGCAGACGGAAATACAGAAGTTCACGGAACATCTGTTTTGGAGAGATGAAGACAAGAAGCTAAGATTGAACGTAAGTTACGCAACACACGATGTGAAACTTGTGGTTCGACAATATCTGCATAGCGAACATAACACATTTTACGAGAGGGATATAAACAATCCCATCAAACGTTGGGATAAATTTGTCTATAAACTCGGGTCCTACATTGAGAAATAGCAAATTTTCTGCTCATTAAAATGGCTATTTCATTTTTTTGTTCGACATCTTGTTTTCGAATAATAAACGAATATGCGACACATTTTGACCGCCCCTCGTGTGCCTAAACGTATGGTCAAACATTTTAAAAGAATCGCTATCTTAGATTTGGTATCATTTGGGTCAGGTGAGAGCCATAAAGGTTTTGCAGTTTTAATTATTTTCTGGAAATTTCCGTAAGAGGTCTCCAGAAAAGCATCTTATACGCTTAACATAACTAAAAACAATTAATCTCAGCGTGAATGTATACATGTTGTGCAATAGTTTATTACAAATAAATCTATATAGAATTAGGAGATTACGCCAATGGAATTGCATTCGTTCTGATTTTTCTTCTATAATAAGCAACTCTTATTTCTGTGTGGACAGCATTGTCGTTGACTTTTTTTATACAATTAACCTGAATAGGTTCCATGTTCTTGGAACTCTGGTTATTTTCCACGACACACACCGACTTGGACCCCTTGTTTACATGCTCGTACGCAGTACTTGTTTACCAGGGTACTTTCTTTTGAAGTCGGGAAGCGAACCGATTGATGCCACCATTGATAATGTACAGCCAATTAATAATAAAACAGAAAAAGAGCTAAACTAGGGCAAAAGACAAAAGTGAAGTAATTTGTGGATGCAGAGCGCAACCCCAACGCTTCCATTCCCACCCCTCCAATATGTCATCTTGTTTTCAATTGGCACTTCGGCACGAGGGGTATGCAATCAACATACTGCTAAGTGCTCCAGTTAGATTTTCAAAAGCAAGCGTCAGTTTTCTTGCACACCTGCAGTCATCAAGAAATGGACGGCAGTGCAACAAGACTTTCCCAGAAAGCTTCGTGGGCACAATTTTGCTTCCCAGAATAAATGCAAACGTCTTTAATCTACACAACACTGGTTCCTTTAGTTAATTTTAACACTTTGAACATCTCTAAACATGTTGACGAGTCACTGGGGATCTATGTTTCACAAGTTAGTTTTTTATTGTTCATATACGTATATGTATAGAATTCGGTGCCATTTTTCATGGGAGTATAGTTTTTTGCAGGCTGGTACAATTCTGTAAAAACATCACAGAAATGGTGCCAGTGGTTATCCGAATTAGAAGATTTTAATAACTGGAGGGTTGTTATAAAGTTGACGATGCACGCAATAGATTTACCATATTTCCAGAACTTTTTTGGAATTTGATTTCAAAGGAAATGATCAATTTTCTGGCAACTATTTGTATAAGAATCAACAACACAACTACAAAACTAGACAACTACAAATCAATTTCAAAATAAATACGTCGAAACATTGAAAACATCTAGTATCACTGTTTTGAAATGTGTTTAAAAAACTCAACTTTGTTAATGACAAAAACCAACCTTCCTGTACTATGTATATTAATATAATACATCAAAATTTACAACATTTTAAAAGGGGAATAAGTTTTCCAATTTCAAAATCAATTAGGTTATCCCCAATTTGAATAATATTTATACCTGCTAATTTGCAAATGTGTGGAAACTACTAAAGAAATTCCTGGAGTTAAAAGTTACCGATACAGCATGAAATTCAAACAATTAAGGGCAATTTTACAAAAATTCATTTACAATTACAAAATAAGTCCTAATAAATTCCGAAAATGCGGAAATTCTACTGGGCTTAACCCAAGACAGTAAGAATAGTAAATAGCAATAAATATGTAAATAGAAATAACCTTGAGAATATCTTAATAATATTGTACGATACAGCTGGATCTACAAATGCGCAAAAATTCAGTATTTATGACATTTTATGTGAAAATTGTGCGAGCATAAATGGAACTTCCAATAACGGTTCAATAGCATACGAGGGTTGGCAAATGATGAAGCTGGATCTCTAATGGAGAAAATATGGCCAAGCTTATTAAATATCACTTAAGTTGTCGTGAGATGCTATGGATTGAAGTCACGCCAACGCACTGCTGAGAGCTCATACAGAGAACTGTGATGGCATTCGGTTTTTAATCATGAAAAATAAGTCATCGGCCTTAAATGTCACGAAAGCTGGAATATTTTGACTCAACTTTCTCCTCCCTAACAAAAAAAAAATATGAAAAAGAGGGCAAGCTTTTGCATCCTCAAACCTGCTTAATAAATTGCAAACAACCATTAGCCGAGTGCATTCATATACTAAAATAGAAAGATAGAAATATTTAACGTTACTTAAAACTACAGCTCAGGATGCTTATATTTTTGATGAACCTTCTTGCTTATATGTCTGTATAGTCCTAACCAACAACAGCAAGAATGAACAGTTTTTCTATTACACCATTAAAAAGAAATTTAGCATTTGTGTGACAATTAAAGCACCAAACAAACTATTATAATGTTGCTAGAAGTACAGTCAGTGTTAGACAGCTTTTGGCTACAAAAAAATCGCTTTTTCATATAAAAAACTCCATTTTCATACATTTTCTCCTGCCAGTGTTTAATTGAGTTTTAATGGTTAGTGAAAAGAGAAATGGACACCAGAAGAAATGTGTCCCCAGTCTCAAATGTACTTGAATTTTTAAAACCTCGGAGAAAGTCGGGAATTATGTCTAACTGTATGTTAAACTTTTATGCTGGAATTTCCCTTCGAGGTCAGGAAATTTCCATTAATCAGAAAAATCTGACAAAATGTCGTGTAATTGGTAGTGAGGCGGGTGCTTGGAAATTTATAGGATGGGCCTTTGTATATATTTCAACAAAATTTTCTCGACACCTTACTTTTCAAAAAATTAAGGACGTCCATGAGGAGGAAGGAAGGGGGGGGGGAGATTCTGTGCTAAAATGGACAACATGTGGACAGGGAGTGGGGAACCATTTTTTGTGGAATTTCGGGGATGTCCTTTTTGAATGGCCCCTTTCTTGGACAAAGTACTGGATAACGGCAGGCTAATTGATAAGATGAGTATGCTACAAATTCTGATACTGTTACAACTGCAACTACATATCGATACCTATAAATACATTTCAACAAGTTGACATGTCAGCCCAGGTGTTCCTTGTCTCAGATGCCAAATCGTTTTGTGATACTAAATAACCCTTTACATCATCAGGCCGTTAACCAAAAGCAGCGTATGTAATCCATTATGGCAAGTGCGAAAGATGAGCCATTCTTTACACAAAAAGTGATAAACAGAGACAGGAAAAATAAACTGTCCCGAACGAACAAGAAAGGAAGGAAGGAAGCAAGATGGCAGCCCAAAATGGGTCGTTCCTGAATAGCAACAAGGCAGCTGGGAAGTCAGCAGTCCAACCAATTTCAGTGGCGTGGCTGCCAAACCATAACGCAAATTTGTCAGTTTAAAAATGATTAGCTGGCTCACATTCGCACTAATCTAAATTCCACCAAGCCGCCATAAGTTTGAATTACAACACGCACACAAAAATGCATAAATATTTGCAGCAAGAATGAATCCTCTAAGTCGTTAACCTAACGCAATAGGTACGCCTAATTTATGCGTCTTGTTGCAGATGTGGCCTATTTTATAAGCAATATTAGACTAATGCTGCCATTCCAGTGTGGCCGCCAAAAAAAAAAAAGGTGGACCATTTCAGTAAAACGCAAATTAACGGAGCTAGACGTTAACAATCAAAAAGCACATGCTGGCTATAAACCATAAGGAGATCCTTATTTTCTAAAAGGAATGAATGTTATTACTAAACAATGTTCAGAGGTCCAAATTTAGATGTACACCAACTTAAATACGCTTCCTAATTCTACTTAGGAGCCATTCAAAAAGGACGTCCTCAAGACGGGGGTACGTGGGCCAGTTGGCATGTGGACAGGTGGGGAAAAAGGGAAGGGGGGGGGGGGGGGAAGGAGAGGAAAATAAGCCATTTTGGACATCCATTTATGATGGTATTTTTCAGTTTTTGGATTTTCTCTTTAATAGTTTTAAAGGTATGGGGAAGGAATGAGGAAATGGACACCAGAAGAAATGTGTCTCCAGTCCCAAATGTACTATAGAAATTTTTAAAACTCGGGAAAGTCAGAAATTATGCCTAACTTTGTATTAAACACCAATTTATACTGGAATTTCCCTTCAAGGAAATTTCTGTTAATCAAAAAAATCTGGAAAAATGTCGTGGAATTGTTAGCGAGACGGGTGCTTGGAAATGTATAGGATGGACCATTGGATGTTCCAACAAATTTTGTGGACACACTACTTTTCAAAAATATAAAGGCCGTCCATGAGGGGGGGGGGGTCTGGGCTAAAATGGACACCATGTGGACAGGGGTAAGTGGGAGGGAGAGAACAATTTTTGAAGGAATTTCGAGAACGTCCATTTTGAATGGCCCCTTAAGGAGAGGAAATACGAGTTGCAAACAATCAAAAATGTTGGATTTCCGATAACTACAAATCAATCTAATAATAAATACACGTAGAAACATTGAAACCATCTATCATTGTTTGAAATATTTAAATGTTTCAAAATAACTCAACTTTATTAATGACAAAAACCAACCTTGCTGTATGTGTATAATATATATAAAAATTCACAGGTTGAACGGAAATAAGTTTCTCAATTTTAATAACTGCTTATTTGTCGATGTATGGAAGCTACTAAAGATATTCTTGCTGTCTGAACAGTACATAAGGCAGTATACAAAATAATCATCCTTGCCTATTAAAAGTTATCGATGCAGCATGAAATTCATACAATTAAGAGGGATCACAACCCTATCCTTTTCAATGGGTCGGGTTTGCGAAGACACTCACTGTTGAATGAGGGAGGTTTGGGTGGGGGTGAGAATTGTTTGGGGTGGCTTGATGGTTCAGCAAGGGGCTCCGCTTGTCGTTTTTCACTTTGAAACGGTAGATTTTTTAAAATTAATATACCAGTTTGAAAAATGTCCGTTATTTTGCACACGCTGCCAGCATAAGATAGGCAAGTTGTGAGTGCAAAAATCAATTTAATTTAAAAAATCTACTATTTTAAAACGAAAAGGACAAGCGAAGCACCTTGCTGATTTATTAAGTTATTTTAAACAATTTTTATTTCTATTTAATCTTTTTTTGTTTACCCATTGAAAGGGATAGGGTTGTAATCGCACTTAAGGGCAACGTACATCGACGACTACAGAATTTGTCCTAATAAATTCGGAGAATGCGGAAATTCAACTGGCCTCAACCCAAGACTAAACATCTGGAGAAACAATGACATAGATTTTATAGACATTTTGGAGACTGGGTTGTAAGATGCTACTTCAAAGGTTCATTTGAAACTGCAAAACTAATATTATAACCAATGGTGAATAGAAGTAGTTTGCTCTACCTGTAGTGTAGACGTATTGCATACATGCAATTATAAAACAAGCTTTACATCCTACGCCACATCTAAAAGGCTGGTAATGATAATCATGATGGCAGCATCAACCACATTAATTATTAATACATTACTGGCTCCCTTGAACCCGGAACTTGCAAACCGTTACGTGACTTTTGCCTGTTTGAATTTGAAATATTGAAAGTGGTCAGAACGCTAATTAGTGCAAAGTACTATATGGTGCAAACGGCACCACACATGTCCAGATATTGCATAGTATATAGAGTAAGTCATACTTTGAAACGAATTGACATATGTTCATTAATTGCTGTGGTGCAACCACCAACCCAATGAAGTCAACGAAAAGAAAAAAAAATATGGCATTTATTATAGTCCCGAAGAACAATGTTGTTTTATCAGTCTCAGTGGTCCTTTATGCAATGGCCGACTGGGTCTAAAATTCTAGATACAGAGGGGCCCCACCCACAACTACTGTAAAAGGCTATTAAGCTACTAAAACGTCACTTTCAACATAATGTTAATTGTTTAAGGGGACCCAATTTCTCAATTGGTAAGCTAACACCCTGGCCACTTCACCGCGTATTTGCCCTATGTAAAATTTATTTCGTTGCTGCTATATTTACACCAACATCTTATATCTAAATCTATAATCTTATTTCTCGTGATTTGGAGCGAACCAAATGATTTTGAGAAGTTCAGAATACAATATCTTTGGACAGATATAACAAAATGTTAGCAGTATCCATTGTCAGCTTTTCATAATTCAATGCATCCTAAATCCTCGTATGTTTAAATTTTCGAGAATATCAGAAGAAAAAAAATGCGACAAGACAAAGGAAACTATATCATGTTGAATTTCAGTTTCTATATAACCTATAATTTACGTGGATATCTGGCAGCAATCTTGGCCATAACAGAGTACCATAATCCAGCTCAAAGCACACTCGAGTTGAGAAAAACTTGTTTGGGTAACCTTACCAAGTCTGCCAATCCTGCCATAAGCATAAACTTGATAATTACGAATATGGAAAAGTAAGAGAGGTGCAAAATGGTATTGGGTAATTGCTTCCTAGGTTACACATGTGCTTGTTTAGAGTGTGTTTATAATCAACTTGTGCAGGTTTCCGTGGAAGCATACGAAATTATGAAATACCCTGCTGGTGCACATGTGAATAAAAAAACAAACTTTGATAGACGAGTGAAACAGCTCTTTCCTGGATTACAAATACCAGATGCCCCATTGCAGACAACATGGCATGTTATGAAAATTTCAAAATACGGTACTGACCACTTTCCATCGCTCCTTCACAACGTGACCAGGATTTAATAGGTCTTCACTGGTCATCGTGATGTATTCTGACCAACAGTTGTTATTGTAGTTATCCTCTTCGTCCACTTCCAACCCATTTTCCTCGAACTGATGGCTGGAAATACAAAAAAAGACAAGAATGAAATTTTACATCAAGTTGAACTATACCGATTTTCACGTCATATGTTGACCCTTTTTATTTTACGTTACAATTAGATCACTATAATTACTTATTTTATCTCAACTAGCATTCGGGATCCACCACATTCTCTATCACATACATCAATCTTCCATTTTTCCATGTTTTAGCATTTCAAGGTTTCAAGGTTTTACCAAATTCACATTTAGTGTGTACACCCACGCTTCACTCAATTAATACCGAATTACGTGAGTTGAATGAAGGTCCAGGGAGCCCCACCTTTCTATAGATTTCGACAGTTTGTCCATCTCTCCATTAGCATCACTCTCGCCTGTTTTTATGAAATAGGTGTGGCACGTTTATGTTAAATGAATCTGTTGGCCTAGTGCCCATCTCTCTTTTATAGGTTTGCCTCAAAATACCGGACATGCAATTTAATTATCCAGTGTTACGTAACGCACAACAAATAATAAACATCTTTTATCCCCCTCACCACAACCTACTCTTCTGCATATTGCATATTAAGGCTATTATGCGATTACATATGACATTTAATTAAATCCCTCAACGGCTGTAAGACAGCTCTGCAACTGCATTCTGAGCAATGCTAATCAGACAAAGCCGGAAAATCCATAGGGCTAACTAGGCTAAACCTGGGGGGCACACGTGTCTACCTTAAAAGTTATTGAAAAGGTGGAGTTCAGGGGGTCCAGAATGAACTATGACGTATAATGAAACCTGTCACATTAAACACCTTTTTAATGTGAACACTTTTGGTTGATCCCAAACAGCCACCATAGAAATAACATTATGGTATACCTTGATACAATGAACACATGGATACTCTAAACATTGAACACACGCTTTTTGGTACATTGAAAAATCCTGTATTTTTTGAGCTCCAGAAACCTACTTGGGAGCAGGGGATTGCTATGCTTAGTGGTTTTTTTTACTTATGAGATCACTATAATTGAACAGCCGAACTTTTGATCAAAAGACGAAAGCTCATTGGACAGCCAGCAGTAGGAAACTTAAAAGCCCAACTGCCCAAGTGGGCATTTGGTCAAGAGGACAATAGGACATATTGACATTTGGTTATACGGATGCTTGGGCAACTAACTGAACCCCTTTTTTCGTGAATTGGAACCACTGCAGAAAACAGTTTAGCCGGGTTTGGAACCCACGTCATGCTAAGTGGATAACGTTAGTTAGTCTATTCTTGCAAAATCCAAGACATATCCTACAAGCACCTCTAGGTAACCTTCCTAGGGTGCCAACAACTTACCTAAATCGACAGGTTTATCAATATCCCATATCCTGCTTTTTTCAAAATATTTTCTTTAATTTGAAAACAACTCTCTAAAATATTGCATCATGACATGTTTTGCAGCCTGTATGCAGGATGAAAAGCTAAGTATCGTAACATCGAAATTAAATGTAAATACAGATGTCACTGGGATATAACTGACAGTGCACGTGTGCGAATCTCACCTTTGGAGAAAACACGCCAATTCGATGTAATGAACCGAAAGGGTACTATGAAGTTATCGGGCCTCAATTTACAGAGGCTATGTATACAATGTCAGATCGGATCCATCATACTGAC
>JAQGAE010002845.1:0-16419 GCA_034696685.1 Julus scandinavius | reverse complement strand
TATTTTAAACAATTTTTATTTTTATTTAATCTCTTTTTGTTTGGCTGTAATTGTGTTTTAAAATTTCCCCCATTGAAAGCGATAAGGTTAAACGACGTTTTTTAAGAAGAATTATTCTCTATTCATTAAAATACAGTAACCACGAAACCTGCTAATACATGTACATTGTATTCACTTATATGAAGCAATCACTTATAAGAATAATTTTCTGTTCCCCCTCATATTCGTATAAGTGAGACTCCACTGTATATAGTATATATATATATTTATATGTATTTCACCCCCTTGTTGAATGGGGGGAACTCGAGTCGTTGTCCCGAACACCATGATTATTTCATGCGTGCTGTATACATCGGATAACGAACGTGTTGGTTCATTTCGGTTGAAAGTGTTTATCTTCGTGACAAGTGCCGCCATTGCGCGTTTTTGGCCATATATGCAGCGCTCGCAGCGAGGGTTATTTCGGTGGGAATCCAACCGAGATAACAGATGGCTATCCCACCTTTCATTTCATACTAACACGGCATATAAAGGCCGCTTTTCTTTACATATCAAATACATGGGCTGGCGTGCGCTAGTTTTGCGCTCTGGGCGGCTTTTTTATGCCTCAGCCATGCCATGTTTGTTGTTGGCTGTGGTTAGGACTAGGGATGTGGAGATACTACTCATCATATCAGCAATATATATATGTAGATACTTTTGTTTCGATACCAAGTATTTTTTGTATTATTTGACGCCTAATGACCACTATAGGAGTAAACATAATCACTGAGATTCTTTGACTGAGCTTCGTGCCAAGATGGATGCTTATTGGTCCTTCTTTTTGCATGTGGAATATTCTTCCTGGTGGAAGTCCAGATTTAGTAAAAATTCAATCTAACAATGATGTCTAAAGGTCGGTACGCACCAAACGAAACATTCACATACACAATGAACAGTGAAACCAAGTTTCTATCATGTTTTTACGAGCATGTGTAAAAAAAAAGAAAGTACACGAGTGTACGCATCTAAGACACATTTCTTGAAACATGGCTTGAAGCAATGCTCTACGTCATCATGTAGAGTCCTTGGCAAAAGCGCCTTACCAGGAAACATTCTGACACAGTTTTTCCTTTGATTTGGACCGCCTCTCGATCGATCGAAAATGACGAATCAAGAAACATCAAAATTTGTCAGAAAATGGCAGTTTTCGACACAGTTTCACAAACACTTCTGGACACATCAATGTTTTTTGTTTATGTTTGTTGTGTATGTTTTTTGTGTCTGAATGTTTCGTTTGGTGCGTACCGACCTTAAGTCGCTACTGACGTAGGATTGGGTACGACTCCTGTACCATATGACATTTATTTGCTGACTGTAGGGTATACTGAGTTGAATTGAATTTGAATATTTTAGTACTCGATATTTGAGCATGAGTATCGATACTAAGTATCGGAAAGGTGGGTATGCACCAAAAGAAACAAGAAACAAACACAAATCCTCGAACGTGTTTGTCGAAAACTTTCCTACAAACTGGCTTGCAACAAACCTGCAAAAACACAGTGTACGCACCGAAAAATCCACAAGGTGGAGCTTGATATTGTCTGGTCATAGAGTCGTAGCGCTCCTACCAATGGCTGTATATTGAGTCGTAGCCAATTTCACCATGTGATTTTTATATTAACGTCGTCTGCAAAAGCGTGTGCTTGCCAACGACCATTTTGCAGACTACGTTTTCGTATAGAAACCACATGGTGCAATCCACTATACGTCTACGTATACAGGCTTTGGCAGTAGCGCCTTGACCAACAAAACATTTTTTCCTTTAATCCAGACCGCCTCTTGAGCGAACACAAGTAAACACCGAAATGTTCGCTGAAAACACGCATTTTGCGCCAAAAGTTTTATGAAACCTCTGAACACAAAACATGTTTCGGAAACCTTGCTTTTGTTTCATGTTTACTTTGGTGTGTACCGGCCTGAAGAGTTCAGAACATGTTTCATTTCCTTTATTCGACAGGGAAATTTTCTTATTTAGCCATCAGTTTTTGTCTGCTGTTACGTGTGTGTTTAAAAGCCACGAGTGAAACATCATAGAATTTAATTCAGTATTGAAATTTTAAAGTGGGATTTTATAGTGAAATTTATTTTGTACTGATAGCAAGTTTTGTATATCGCTTGTTCTTATTGAACTAAAATTAATACGTGGTACATGTTTGCAATACGATACATTTTGCTCTGATGTATGTTTCGGTTTAGAAAATAATTGCTTGTTTTTCCTTTAACTTTATTAAGGAAAATACCATAATTTCATTTATTTATCAGCAACACCAATGAACTAAAAGTGTAACTATTTTTTATCAAATTCTCCAAAACTGTGGGAATTTTCACCCTATACAATTAACTTATCAAAAACTGCTGATATCAGTAAGTTTCGATTCCAATACTTTGGCCAGTATCGATAATTCGTTATGACACCCCTAACTATGCAGGCTGATTCCATGGAAAATACACATTTGACAAAGGGTAACCCAACTTATTATGACAGTGTGCAAAAATATCAAGATGCCAGTATAAACTAAGAAAGCACTATCAAAAGATGTCCAATATTTATTCAATCATTGTGTTATATTCAGAAAAATGGTTCCCAAAGATACGGTTATGTGCAAACAAAAGGTTTCAGTTCTGAATTATGTGCAAAGTTTGCTAGATGTTTAAAAATGAATATATACAACATTATTCCAGTTTTTTTAATGTTTACAACATGAGCTAATGCTGAAAACTCAAATACCTATTCAATGCAAAAGGAATAAACTGTATAAAGTAATAACTTTTTTGTGAGTGCATGGTACATTTGACTATATACATGTACAATTACGTCTGAACGAAATCCATAATATAGATTCTAGAAACAATGTATGTGATACATAACAGCTTGACATGTTTTGGTATCCCAACATTGCTATAGCCGCAGTGCAAGTGACCAATCCTTGATGAGGACGTTGTGTTTACTGTTTCCACGATGACATTTGTCTCCGCCAAATGAACAGTTTACAGACAGATTTATCTGCTAAAATGCCATTTGGCATACGTTCAGTATGTCTGTAATCAAATGCAAGATGCGCACATGCAGTGTAGACAGGCGCAATGGTGTGTGCACATGGATTTTTTTGTACAACATTATTACTATTTTTTTTTTTTTTTTTTTTTTTTGGAATCGGAAATGGCGTCAGTCATCCGTTGTCGAGCTTTGTGAACAACTCTTGCATGAGGAACGTAATATGTCCTGCACTGGGCTATTAGGGATGCGAGTTGGGTGTGACGTCAGCTCAGAGATTGCATTGTAGTCTCTTGGTCGCTTTGTACCATAATGAACTGAGCTTGGTGGAATGAATGGCTGCTGCTGCTGCGTGTGTTTTACCATATTGCACATTGTAATTTTATAGATTTTGTGAATCATGACGGAGAGGGCAGTTTGCTGGATTTCATTTTGTTTGAAAATGGGGCTCGATGGAAAAGAATGGATCGAACGGATCCAATAGAGCGACGAACGCTCCAGTTCGTTGTTGGTGCCCGGGTGAGCGTGAGAGGTGGCTCGCCAATTAACGAACACTTGTGGTGTTCGTGTTTGCATTCGAAATGGCCAAATGGCGACTTGTAATATTGATGACCCAGCGTGCGAATTAAACTAATGCCTTCGATCTGGGCCCATATGGCGTCATATACTACTCCTGCTGTTCTCAACCATGACATGTGGGTCGCCATCTTGATTTCTCATATGAATTTGACTGTCTGCTGCATGCTGACCACATTTTTTTTTTTTGGCCAATGTACAGACAAAGCAAATAGAAACTGGGTTTCTGCAATTCAGTTTGTCGAAACGTGGTGTCGTGAACATGTTTCCATAAACAGGTTTGTCCAAATATACCTACTGCCCACATCAGAAACGCATTTCGAAACTGAGGAAATGTTTGCTGTTCATGGATCGCCTGTATACAATGGCCAATATGGCGTCTGCTCTAGAAAGCACGTGGGGGAAAATTAGGTCAATGCTCTGTCATTGTATACGGGCTTTGGTTTGGAGCGCCATGACCAGCAAACATTTTTTCCTTTGATCCGGACTGCCTCTTGAAGCTCTCCACACACACACACACACTACTAACTTTCCGAACTCACTTTTCTCCGCTCTGATGTGCGCTGTATGTTTGGCATGTCAAGGAAATGTAGCAGACGATATTGTGCGCTGAGTGCACAACTGGTGCGCATGCGCGAAACCAAAAACCGTCCGGTTTTACACAAAGGGGGCTTCAGCGAACATTTCGTTGTTTGCTAGAGACATGTTTTTTGTTTGGCAAAAAGATTCCTGGAACTTCCTTGTAGATAACTAGTGAGCAGATTTTTATTGTTAAACATGTTTTCGAAACCCTGGTTATGTTTGGTACTTGTTTTGGTAACTTTTTGAGTACATTTTGTATTCAATTACTCTTTGTACTCGTTACTGGAATTCATTTCAATGTATACGTACTCTATTACTGCCCACTACTGTTTTGTAGTATCTGACCTGAAAGCATAGTTGTGGGGAAGATTTCTCCAGATGGATTTTTGAAGAAAAAAAAAAAGAGGAGTGCTGTTCTAAAAAGGTATAACCCGTGAGGGGCAACTCGATATACCTGTTCTTCATAGATCCCCACCATATATCGCTCGGAATTCAAGGAGATTTATTCGTTTGTGGGCCAAGGTCTACTATTATTATTATACAGGGGTCCGCCAAAATTGTTTTTCCTGGCGAATTGAGCCATTCTTTGTCCTCCCCCCTTCTTTTTGGGCTTGTTCTTAATAAGGAACCGTTCAAAAAAGACATCCTAAAGAGGGGGTTGGGGGGGGGGGAGATCTGCTGGCATGTGGATACTGCGTGGACAGGGAGAGGGAGGGGGAAGCCATTATGGACGTTCACTAATAATGATATTTTTACATTTTTGTATTTTCTATTTACATAGTTGAGTTTTAAAGGTCAGTGAAAGGGAAAAGGGACACCAACTTTATGCTGGAATTTCCCTTCAATGTCAGGAAATTTCTGTTAATCAGAAAAATCTGGACAAAATGTTGTGGAATTGGCAGCGAGACGAGTGCTTAAAAATTTATAGGATGGGCCTTTGTATGTTCCAAAACATTTTCTGGACGCCCTACTTTTCCAAAAAATTAAGGACGTCTATTAGGGGAGGGTAATCTGGGCTAAAATGGACACCGTGTAGATAGGAGGTGGGGGGAGGGGGGGTAATTTTTAAAGAAATTTCGAGGACGTCCTTTATGTATGGCCCCTGTGGGAAACCTCTCACCGCCCTCCCTAAAGTGGCGCTGCTGTTGTCTTCGAGTGACGTCACTTGTCACGACTCTTTTTGGCCTCCCTACCTTGAAGCCTATATTACCATAACCAATTATGTGGCTTTTATTCCGTTCACCCTGACATTTTGGGCGAGGGAATCACCGAGGGGTTTTAAAAATGGACGTGGGGGCGCCTTTCATAAGGGGGAAAAAAATGAAACAAAAAAAAGATTCCCCAATGGTTGATACCTGTATGAAAGAATACAGGAACAACAAAAAAAATGTAGGCGGCGCTGAATGCGACGCTACATTTCCTGTTCTTAGTGTGTCACAAAAAGCATGGCTTTTATAGGTCTTATAAGTGCGGGAATTTGATAGGGTTTGTGAATTAAGTTTCTACCCCGTGTTTTTAGGGGCTTCTGTTGTTGTTGTTCGACTGTCATTTCCTTTTCTCCTTAAAAATTTCACCACGGACGTAGATTTGAAGGCGGGAATCAAATCCTCCTTAGGGAAAAAAAAATACAACAACCAACGGTTCCGCTTGAATCCTTTACTTCTTTTTTGACTGATCCTTTGATCCGGTCATGGACCTATAATAATTTTTGATATTGAAAGGAAATGCGGTCTCTCCTATAGGAGTAAAAAATATGAGAATTGTTTGACATTAAAGACTTGGTTACCTAATAGGTAATCATTTGATGGAAACATCCCTTCATTCTGAAATATTCTCAACCTTTGAATAATACTAAAACAACTTTTTTTGTTTCCTTACTTGTTTTTTTTATCGGCAATGCAATCCGTGAAATTCATGGGAAGGAATCTTTCCTAAAACTCTGTAAAATAATGTAATTATTACCTACATATAGGTGTTGAGATGCACGACTGGTTCCTTATTGCACATGACAAGCAGCGCCACGCGTGGTCTTATAATGAATCAATCTAGATTTGGATTCGAATTCCCTAGTACAGACCAAACGCGAAACAGAAACAGGGTTTCTGCAAACTTATTTGTCTAAATGTGGTTTCATAAACATGTTTCGATAAACACACACATGGAAAAGAAATGCATTTAAAATACATATAGATTGAGACACCGAAAATGCATTTCTAAAAATGTATTTAAAAATACATTCAAAATACATTTTGAAATGCATTTCAGGGTCTTAATCTAAATGCATTTTTGAAATGAATTTCTTTTCCATGTGGGCAGGTTTGTCCAAATATAGTGTCCACATCAAACAAGCATTTTGAAACTGAAGGAACATGTTTGTTCATGACGCTCCAGCCAAGGCTTGTATGCTATGGCCAATGATGTGGGTCAATGCACTACGCCATGGTAAACAGAACTTGTTAGGAGCGCCATGAACAGCAAACATGTTTTCCATTGATCCGGACTGCCTCTTGAGCGACCACCGAAACATGTTCTCTAGTAACACGCTTTTTTGACAAAAAGTTTGCTGAAACCTCTGCGTATGGGGTCAGTAGTTTGCTGAAACCTTTATACTGAAATTGGTGAGCAAAATTTTATCCTAAACATGTTTTCGAAACCCTGCTTCTGTTTTGTGTTTGCCTGGTTTGTAATATTTGAAATTTACCATTTCTTAAGCGAAAACCGAAATGTTTGCTGGAAACATGGTTTTTTATCGATAGAAGTTTGCTGAATCTTCTGGTACTGCAAACATGTTTCCGAAACCCTGTTTTTATTTCGAGTTTGCTCCAGTGATTCCTCCTTTAGATAAAATCGACGTTGGTTGATCGGGTCACTGGTAAATTGTATAAATTTGCACAAATTCAATTTCATGCGTGTATTTATTGCAGGTCAGTGACACTAGTTCGGAACATCTCAACCCAAATAACCCTCCCCGTAGAAAAAAAATAATAGGTTGGAATAAGCACGACACTGTCGATTTATGCATTCTGGAATTATACTTGCTTTTCAAATGCTTCTAATAATTTGGCATTTTGATATTATTACGATAATTTGTTATTGAATTCCATTGAAATAGGACATCCTGTACATGCCTGTTATTCACTTAAAAAATTCACGATTGTTTGAATTTTATTTCGACATGTACTGTAGACCAGTCGTCAGGTATAATGAGGATTAATAACGATTGAAAACGTTTCGTTTCGAACAGATTAACTTATTAATGGGGATTTAATTCGCACTTAATTATGAATTAATAATGGAATGGAATGAGTCAAATTAATACCTAAGCTAGTCTCTGGAAATTGTTATTCCTAATTGTAAGAAGGGGATGTGAAGGATGTTACTATAACCTATTAAAACTTCCGAAACAACTTGTCAGAATTAGCGAAAGTCAAGGGAAATGGGAGGAGTTGGGGCCGCCAATTTTCTATGTCTGGTGCGGAATTTAACACGAATGTACCTACACGTGTTCATTGTAAGTAGATTATAGGTATAAGTAAGTAGCAGTCTGGGTCCAAAATGATTGCTTGTCAAAAGACAAAGGGGAACTAACTACAGTAGAACCTGTCTGAATGTATCCTTTGTAAATTAACAACCTCTCTAAAAGCATAAAATGTGCCGGTCTCGACTTGGGACCCATTATATAAATGAACCAGTCTAAAAGCGTATTTTTCACCGGTCCCAAGAATATGCTTTTAGACAGGTTCTGCTGTTCTGCTAAGTTTTATATGAAATAAATAACATTTTCATAAAATACATGAGTGAAAATAATTTTACATTTAAAATTTCTGCGAAAATGTATTTTGTTGTTGTTGTAGTTGTAATTACAGTAGTCCATTATATTAATTGTACATATTATTGGCAATATGGAATAGATACTAAATGTTGTAACATTGTAACATTGTTATAACTGAGTTTTTAAGTTTTTGGAAGAAATTTTGAATAAATGCTAGACATATTTGAGGGGTTTCCAGGAGGCAACTATACATGTTTAATTTTTATATGAAATGCATAATGTTTTCAAAAATTACCTAAAGTGAAAACAAATTGACAGTTAAAATTTCTGCGAAAAAATGATGCATTTTCAGTAATTTTAACAGTTTGTACATATTATTGGAAATATAAAATAGATGCCAAATGTAAATATACATTGTTATAACTGAGTTTTTAAATTTCTGTAAATTTTGCCATCGGGTAAGCTGACATATGGGCTTGACCCGGTAACAGGAAAAAATACCACTGACGTCATCACTTTAAGGCAGAACCTAACTAGGTTGTTCTTGCGCTTCTATATAAAGTTCAAAGACCATTTGATCAGATTCGATCTGGTTGTTGTTCAGTTCATTTCTCTTTAGTTTAGGAGCTTATTTGCGCAATGTTGCGCTCCACCTGAATCGATTTGAAAACTGAGTACCAAAACAATACATATCCACGCGCTCTATCTGAAGTGAATTCCAATTTCAGTTGTTTTTCTACATATAGGCTTATAGCGTGTTCTCTTTAAATTTTTTCCTTATACGTTTCGTGCCTCGTGAACATGCCTTTTCTAAGGATGGTCAGTAGCACGTTTTCAAAGAGGTCCTTGAAATTCAACATTTATAAATATAGTAAAGATAAATGTTTATGATGTACACGTTTTTTAACAGAAGGTCAAATGATAATATAAATGCTTTATCATATCTGGTAGAACATTATTAATTGTTCAATGATTTGTTCGTTATATAACACATGAATACTGCCAATTTCCAGTAATGGGGTGTATACGTCCATTCCGTGGCCGGCGAGCCACATTTTTTAATTGCTTATTTTCTATAATGGACCTTTCATAAGATTAAACACAATGTGGAAACTTAGATGGTGAGGCCCAAGGCCGTATATGTGATCACATTTCGGGGGGATATGCTCCAAAAATCGCGGAAAATTGGCGGATTCGGGTTAAAAATTGGCGGATTCTGCTTGAAATTTGTAAAATTATTGGATTTTGGGGGGGGGGGATCTATCCCCAATATTTTTCCTCCCCCCCATATATACGGCCTTGGTGAGGCCCCTCTGGAGAGGCCATACACGTTTTAAAGGTAATTTAAAACACGTTTGAGGGCGCCAGAGGGCGCTGGCGGTATTTTTAGCGTGGTCATTAAGAACACATTGGCCCTAGTCACTCATCAGCCCTCTGTGGGTATATCCTTGAACTTCTTTTTAGTCCCTAAATAGCTTTAAAAAGACCAGAAGGGCGCGGTCCCATTCCCTTTAAATCCTTTTATTTTAAAGTACGTTCGCTTGAAACTTCTTAAGAGATCCTGATTATAAAATGGAGATGAAAAAAATGGGGTTTGGATAAATCATTGTCCGGATAATTGCTAGTTTTTTAACCCTTTGTTTTACCTTTGGCAATACAGCTGCTTAGAAAGTGCATTACGTATTCTTTGAACGGATGCTATATAACAGCAGGGCTGGCCAAGTGTTTAAAAATGGAGAAATGTGGACGGACGGCAGTTGACACTCACTCACACTCGATGGTCAGTCCACGGTTCTCAGGCTGGGCACATAATGACCCCCCACCACATGGTGCGAAGGAGATAGAAGAGGCCATTTTGGTGACCAGTTTAGCTGGATTTGGAATTGCGAACTAGCAGTCGTTAATCAGTGCCATCTGTCAGCCAACTGCCCCATAGCGACATTTTGGGCGATAAGTTGTTTGAGAAATATACTTTGCGTAATGTTTGTTTGGCACGAGACTATGGAATGTCCAGCTTTTTCTTTGGCTGAAGCCGGTGCCATGGGAATATTTATTATTTGTAAAATTGAGGCATGTTACACAGATTGTTCCAGTTCCACCATGATGCTACCATACAGAATTGATGCGACTGTAACATTTTTTACTTTTGCATTTATTTGTATCAGTTGTAATACATCTTTACATAATTTGTAATAAATCTTTTAGGGGCCATTAAAAAAGAACGTCCTCGAGAGGGAGGTGGAGGAGGAGGATGAGTGGGGGGGGGGGGAGGTATGCTGGCATGTAGACAGGGGGAGGGATGGAGCCATTATGGACGCCCACTAATGATGGTATTTTTTAGTTTTTCGTTCTGTTTAATTGAGTATTAGGTCAGTGAAAGGGGAAAAGGACACCAGAAGAAATGTGTCCTCATTCCCAAATGTGCTTGAATTTTTAAAACATTGGGAAAGTCGGGAATTATGCCAAAATTTGTGTTGAACACCAATTTTATGCTGGACTTTCCCTTTGAGGACCGAAATTTCCGTTAATCAGAAAAAAATGGAAAAAATGTGGAATTGGTAGCGAATTTTTGTAGGAATTTCGGGACGTGCTTTTTTAATGACCCCTTATGGAATAGGAATCAGGTGGGATGCTTGGGACCAATGATGTATGCCAGTGAATGGCAAATTTAGGAAAATTCAAAACTTGTCGTATTTTTTAAATGCAATTTAATGTAGTTGTTATTCAGTGGAAAATTGTTATTTGTGGGTTGATGGTGGAAAATGGTTGAGGTAAAATATAAAAAATGGTTTGACAATTAGGCAGGAATTCAAGTCATCACAAAGTTATTCTACTTTTTTTGTTGTCTTTATGACTTAATTTGTTAAACAATAATCCACGGCTTTTGGTTTTCTTTGATTTGTACCCTTCAAATGTTTGACAATTATTGCTTTAACATTCCCGTAATGGAGGAAACAATAAAGCAGCATGATGCTAATGTTCAAGTAAGACCATAATATAAAGTTGTGCCCATTAGCTAAGGAATTTTGATGGAAAAACGTTAACGTTGCGTATCAAATCTTTAATGTATTTTTCTTGGGGGAAGTAATCCTTAGATATCAGTGTTAAGGTCCTTGCATTCCAGGAGCTGTGTACTAGATGATCAACCCGGTGACCCGTGTTACATACTCAAAAATTCAAACTTGAGTATTTTTACGCGATTTTCGTCTCACCCTGTATGGCTCGTGGCATACCTTTTCCTTCGTCCGTTCAATGACACACATTCTGCTGTTACGTAGTTGCTTCGTAAAAGGGGGAAAGGGAGATGCAAAATGGAAAAGGGGAAAAGGGAGGGGTCATCCGCAGAAGGGGCAATAAAGAAAAAAAAATGAAAGGGAAATACGGTACGTGCCGCACGAAATTACTCTTTGCCTATGCTGTAGGTCTGCTGGTGCTTTGTCCACTACGCCATCTAGTGGGAAGAAATGAAAGCTGAATGTAGGCCTTAAGATGTCTAAACACATTGCAACATATATATGGCCCATATATTATTATATTATGAGCCATCAACGACCATATATGTACCCATAATGTCCCATCAAAGGGCAAAATGGCCCAAATACAACTATGTACTACTATAGTATATGGCCGTATATTCCACCAAGGGACAACAATTGCCCATATACGGCCATATATTACTATAAATTTTTAAACTTTTAAATTAAATAAATAAAAATAAATATATATAGGACATTTTTGACCCTTTTTGGGACACGTTTTGTAATAAATGACCATATATGGCTCATATATAGTTATAGATGCGCCTTATACATATCCATTTTATGGGCCAAATATCATATCAAGGGCCACATATCGCCTATACATATACATATGTACCATCAATGGCAAAATATGGCAGTATTGGGTCCATATTTGGTCCTTGATGGTAAATATAGACGTATATAGAAGGCTAAAAAAACCGACTTTATGTATAAAATATTTACTTTTGTCAAACTAAAATCCTGGACTTTCTTTATGGTTGCCCCCTTTTTTACTTTGACAAAGCCAGAGGTGGCCGACGAGTTTTTCAAAGGGCAGTTTTATGTGGTTGAACTTTTTTCATGGGCTAGAAAAATAATTTCTAATTAACTTTTTAAAATTTCAATCAAAGTGGGTGGACGTTGAGGCCAGGAAAGCTCATTTTTTTTAACTCTGAAAGGAAACTCGATCTGAGAGAGGGCTTGTTTGTAAAGTCCTTAACCTTAATAGGAATTTTAAATTTGTAAATAGTGGCAAGATTCTTGGGTCCATGTGTGACTTGCTTTTTAGTTTAGGGGCTCATAAAGTTTTCATTCCTATAATTGATGTTAGTTTGGATTGCAGCAACATTCTATGATTGAAAAACAGCAACATTATTAAACCTGAAAAACAAAAATTAATGGCAGATGCGTTTGGATCGTAAAAGTGTGACAATGCAGGTGCTTGCCAGTGTTAAGCGTCGTTTTAATATCTTATTAACGCGGATGAGTGGAATCTTAATAAAAACTTCTTTAATAAGTTTTTATGCAGCTGCCTTACAGGTAAATACCAAATGTGAGGAGTTTTTAACCAGTTTTCAAGTTTCATCCTCCCCTCCATTCTGCTCTTGCTTCAATACATCACGTCCTAGGTCCCTTAATTCCATATCATAACAGCCCCAATTTGGGCTTTTTTTTCATAACTTTCGTTTGCAAGGGTGCTTGATCAGATGGCATCTTATACTCTCTCTCTTTCCCCCCTAACCGATTTCAATGTTGTTTTTGGTTCGTGATTTCTATACGGTAACATTCAAGTTTTTACTAAAAGAATTTAGTGACCCCATTCCCTACCGTTGTTTAGTTTTTTTTACTGGACCTCTTTTAACCGAAATTTCTGCTACTGTTTGTTCAAACTTTGTTGAGAGAAGTTCATCATTATGGGAGAATTTAGCAACGTTTGTAACAAGACGACGTTTTGTGAATGTTTCATTTTGAAATTCTTTCCACATTTACTTTTTTGTATAATAAATTTTCAATAATTCAATATTTGTTACATTTAATTTAAAATGCACGTATGCAATGTATTACATGTTACATTGATGCAGGGATGTATACAAATATTGCATTTACTGGTTTTACAGTGCAGTCATTAATACTCGAATACTCCATGTTTCATCAAATGTATATTGCACATTAGTGCGATTTAAGCGATGATTAACTAATTGCAAATGATTTTACCATCGAAAGAGGATTTTGAATTCTCATTGATATAGCAACTAAACAAAATGGCGCGGGTCGAAGTTGTTTAAGAACAGGGGATTCTAAATTATGCAATTTGGAATTCAGAAGTAAAACCCATAGATCCGAAATTCTGCTAAAATAGCTGTAGTCACGGATTGGATTTCATTCTAGCTGATAGCAATGCATTTGACCAGGTTATGAACAAAAGCTACTATTTGCGCATGCGCATTTTTATTAGTTCTATCCAAATCGGTTTTCAGCTAGGATGAAAACCATTCAGCGTCTACAGCTTGTATAGAACTATTTTCATTGACTGAAATTCAGCCAAATGCATGGATTTCTCATTTTAACAGTAGTCAGTGTTATTAAATAGTATCAATATATAGCTTTAGTCATGGAATGGATTTCATTCTAGCCGATTAAATTCATTTGTCGTATTCATGAACAATTGCTGCTCATTGCGCATGCGTATTTTCATAAATTCTATCTAAATCGGTTTTCATCTAGGATGAAATCCATTCAGCTCCTACAGCTATAGAAATTTGTTCATTGTCTGAAATGGATTTCTCATGTTACAACTTGTCAGTTTTATTTATATAGTTAAACTAAATAGCTTTAGTCATGAAATGGATTTCATTCTAGCTGATTACAATTCATTTGTCGAATTCATGAACAATTGCTGCTCATTTCGCATGCGCGTTTTCATAAATTCTATCCAAATCGGTTTTCATCTATATATAGGATGAAATCCATTCAGCTTATACAGCTATAGAAAAATGTTCGTTGACCGAAATTCAGCCAAATGCATAGATTTCTTCCTCATTTTAATACTTGTCAGTTTTATTTATATAGTTCATTGTTAGATTAGTAATTCTTAAAGGTTCTCACGAATCTGTTTCGGTTAAACGCGATTCAGTTTCGCATCGATCCATCAAGTTCCTTTTTTTCTTCTCCAGAGTTGGTTTTTCCAAATGTGTGTGTGCGTGCTTTTCGTTGGCCCTAATCTTTTTTGTTGGGTCCTTTTCACCGTATACGCAAAGCACATTCTCTCTTTGAACCAACACACCTGTATGGGATGTTTGAGCAGATTTGAGAAGCTGAGTTGAATGGACCCAACTGCCATGGCCAGTGTTGTATTCGGGGACTTCCCCTTAACGACCGTCCACGCACTGTGCTGCCGTATAATAGGACTTTTTAGAAATGCAGAGAAGGAAAAAATAGGAGTTTTTGCTCCGAATTGGTTTGCTGGTGTGGTGAAAGATATATCTGCCAGGCAATGTCTGAAAAGGTGAGCAGAATTTCGGCTGGGGTTAGCCCCGGGTGAAGCGAGGACAGTTGAATGCGCCCACCTGCCAGGCAGACACCGCTAATATATACGCTGGAGCCCGTCTTACCAGTTCAACCAGTGGTTGTATCTGCCAGAGGACCCCCAAAAAACATGAAAATGGTTTCGGGGGATACTGGTTGTTGGGGGTAAACCAACGCCATAGAGTTCTTCTGCCATTTGCCTGATGGTCACGTGATTGGAATGGCAGGAAAACGAAAGGCTCGCCTGCAAATTTAAATTGGCAAGATTTACATTAACGATTATACGAAATAGTTGTTGGGGAGAAGAGAAAAAAAGTAACATCTTGTGACCTAAGGGTTTGGACGTAGTAAAGCACAAGACTCTCTAAACGTTGGTAATAACGCCTGGGCAGGTGGTGTACTCTGTTGTGGTTGTTTACTGTCGACAAACAGCATATCCAGGGTGAATGCCCAGAAATTATCGCCTTGAAAAGATTGCTAAGTTTCCGAATTTAGTTGTCTTAAGTGTGGCTTCAGGTATACTGGGATCTTGGTGAACCCTTCTTGGAACTTGGAAGGGACGATGTTGTCTTTGAATGTCAATATGGCACGTTTAACAATTTTGTAAACTAAGTGCAGAAAGGCAGGTAGTGCGAAAGTGATCTTAACCAATTTCTTGCAAGTTTTGTAAAACAAAGTGCAGAAAGACAGGTAGAAGGACCCTGCATGCACAAGTGATCTTAACCAATTTCTTGCTAATTTTGTAAAATTAAGTGCAAAAAGGCAGCTTGTAGAACCTTGCATACACAAGTGATCTTTAACAATTTCTTTCAGGTTATGTAAAACAAAATGCAAAAAGGCAGGTAGAAGGACCTTGCATGCACAAGTGATCTTAACCAATTTCTTGCTAGTTTTGTATAGCAAAGTGCAGAAAGGCAGATAGAAGGACCTTGCATGCCTAAGTGATCTTAACCAATTTCTTGCCAATTTTGTAAAATTAAGTGCAGAAAGGCAGCTTATAGAACCTTGCATACACAAGTGATCTTTAACAATTTCTTTTAGGTTATGTAAAACAAAGTGCAAAAAGGCAGGTAGAAGGACCTTGCATGCACAAGTGATCTTAACCAATTCCTTGCAAGTTTTGTATAGCAAAGTGCAGAAAGGCAGGTAGAAGGACTTTGCATGCACAAGTGATGTTAACCAATTTCTTGCAAGTTTTGTAAAACAAAGTGCAGAAAGACAAGTAGAAGGACCCTGCATGCACAAGTGATCTTAACCAATTTCTTGCCAATTTTGTAAAATTAAGTGCAGAAAGGCAGCTTGTAGAACCTTGCATACACAAGTGATCTTTAACAATTTCTTGAACATTCTTCTGTTTTGTATGAAATTCTGATTTTTAGTAGTCGCGTATAAATAGAAAATAATGTCCATGTACATGTTGTTAAAGAATTATTGATTTGGGGAAATCCGAAGATCGTTCACCCATTGGGCAAATTGTTAATATTGGGTTGTAGAATACAGTTTTTTAAGATTAAAAAGTTATGAAGGTCTCATGACTATGTGATTGAAGAGTGGTATTGAATGCAAACTTGACAGATAAGGTAGATTTTTACCTCGACCTGTAAATATTTCTTCGGATAAAGTTGGGTGCGATTTTTGTTCTCGGATTTTGCCCTTTTTTATTTGTTTGAATTTGACAACCTTATACAGTTTAGTAAACACAACGAGTGAATATATTGGGTTCTTAAGAAGCAGGAAATGAACACGGAATCTTCTCAGGAAGTAATCTTGTGCAACTTGAGGCAGGGTTGGAAATTGCTTATACAGTGCATTGCATATTTATCCGGACATGGTCCATTCGCATCGTAATTAAGTCACAACACATCATATGCAAATATTGAGTTTATTCCCACAAAATATATGCACAG
>JAQGAE010002844.1:0-16430 GCA_034696685.1 Julus scandinavius | reverse complement strand
CACTGTAAGTTTCAAAAACATGTTTTTGAAAACTCTGCTTTTGCTTTTGCTTTTGGTGCGGTGAAGTCGCACCTTTAAACCTTTAAAAAACTGAGCGAAAATTTCCTTTGAAATTCATTGTCACGAGAGTTGTCATATCAGGTGACTAACCCTCTAGTCTAGTTTAAAAACCCTTGTTTGTAGTCTGGAAATAAGATTAGAGGCCCATCAAACAGTGCAAATAAATGATAAGACCATTCTCTCGTGATTTAAGCAGAATTTCTAATCTTATGAAAATTATTCCATTTTCCCAAAAGTCTTACCTTTTGGAAGTTCATTGAACGTTCCGCATGCAGTACATGCACGTTATTATTAACCGTAGATCGTTTATCTCTAGTTTGATAAGGTGAATATGGTATAATGCAAACAAAAAATAAAAAAACAACCTGTGGTTTCAGTAACCCGACCTGTACTGTTATTATGTTTTTTAGGTCCATGGCATGACTTGCTCAAAAATGGTGTCATTTATGTTCTCTAAAGTGGATTTTTCTGATCGGTAGCATATGCTATTGTTTGGAGGTCTTATAATAAATAATACCTATCCTTATATTAAGTAGTGTGATGGCGACTAGGGTAAAAAAAAATACTTTTATCACGTTTGCACCTATGTAAATATTGTAAGTCGGTAATTTTATAGTGTATTGTTTAATGAAAATTACCTATGCCGTGCAGACGTCGTTCGAAGTACGTACATTTGAAATCCTCTCAAACCGGCCATTTCGGAAGGGTAACAACAAATCAAATTGCCTCTAAACTATGTTATCAGAAATCGTAAAATGTAAATTCACTTGTATCCACAACACAAAAATGGCATAGATACACTTTTTGCAATATGTTGAGCAACAAGAATTGGCGATGGCATATTATGATATTAGACATATTTTGCAGAATTTATTTTTAAAAATAAGGACAATGCCTAGTACACACTGCATGTTTCATGAAACTGAAACATGGTTTCCCAAACATGTGGATGCCCACCAACGTTTTGCAACCAAATTTCATGAAACTTTAGGCCAAAAAAAACATGAAACATTTCGGTG
This sequence comes from Julus scandinavius, assembly GCA_034696685.1. Classification (NCBI taxonomy): domain Eukaryota; kingdom Metazoa; phylum Arthropoda; class Diplopoda; order Julida; family Julidae; genus Julus; species Julus scandinavius. Next base: position 15,351 of record JAQGAE010002844.1, on the reverse strand, counting down.
ATCGCTCAAGAGGCGGTGGGGATCACAGGAAATCAATGAAACATTGTTTTATGGTTATAGCGCTTCTGTCAAGGCTATAGTTAACACAAAAAACGATATTCACCTCGTGGATAGGTGACACGTTATTAATAGGTAAGTTTTTATTTTTTAAAGTAAAACATATGTATATTTACTTTTAAAATGTAGGTTATCAGCTAGAAATAGTTTAATTTAACGAATAGTGACTTTATTTTATCACATAGGCACTTTTACTATAGCGCCTAGGCTAGCAAACAGTTTTTTTTGTTGCTTTTTTTTAATGTGGACAGATACATTTGGACAACCATTAATACAGAAATATGTAAATGAAACAAAGTTTTAACAACCTAGTTTGCCGAAACATTTTTTCAGTTTCATGAAACATGCAGTGTGTACTAAACATTAGGCTTGTACTGGTGTAGTTTTTATTGTTGTTATTAACTCCTGATTAATCGGCGCTCTCCTTTAACCGACTAACCTCCAGGCCAGATAAGAGGGGTTTACTGTACACTTGTTAATATCATGATTTTGTTGTGTGGTCTCGGTTTAAGTCTTTACAAAATTACACTGACCAACCAAGTCAAATCAATTTTTTTGTTGCTCATTTGCTAGTTTTTATACTTACTTATTTTATCTCAAACCTTTTAAATGGAATTTAAAATACCAATTAACTTTCTTTTTAAATGTGGCTTTTAAAAGCAATTAATTAATTAAGATGATAACATGCAACTTTAGCATCTGCACCATTTTTATGAAAGAACCACTGGAGCTGCATTGATTTCTAAATACAAGTAAACCATTGCTCAAGTCAAGTAATTAAAAAACGTTAGTTTATTTTGCACATGTAGTGTGTATTAGATAGGATTATTTTTCAAATTAAGGTACTAAATTAGATTCATGTATACGATTCTGCAGAGGGTGCTCCAAATGACACAAATCTTTGACATGTCACTAATTTCTACTTCAGGCACAAATTGTATAGATTCTACTACAAACATAGTCATAAACATGCTTTTTTTTAATTGCATCTTGTAAGCACTAGGGCGCACTAATCACAATTTTCTGCGAACGAGCTTGCTGTTTTGGCCTGTCCTTTTACACTGTGGGGTCAGTGGGTAAATTCCCTGAGAATAAACATTTACAGCTGGATTTTTCGTGTGCTGGCTTCTATTAAAGTTATTTACAGTTTGTGTCCATCAAATATTTAATAAGAAATTAAACGGCTTAGCCTGATTGAGATCAGATTGCCCGGCAACAAATCTTGACTTTTAATGCTAAACGTTAAGCCTTGCACGAAGCCTGTATGGAATTTCAGTGCGATAATTGGCAATTAAAGCTTGGACAAAAAAAATGATCTCTTCAGGCGTGGCTATTTTATATTTACCTTAAGCTGCCCAGTCGCCCTTCTTCCTAGACTGGTTTGTTTGCAGTTTTCTCATTTCAATTCATATTTTATGGTTTGATGAAACGGAAATAAATTAGAAATTAATTGCCTTTCGTTAATTGCTTTTTTAGTCCGCTGTATATATATATTGCTTACAAGGGCAGGTCATCTGTTCAGACTTGCTTCTGGCAATTAAATTCTTGGTTTAAAAAATGGTTTTATGGTGAATAAGAATTCGTTATGGTTTTAAAAATAACAGTGCCATTAGTGTCCGATAATGCTCTATTAAGTACCGCATGATTAACTCTTGTGTGTTCTGAAACAATACCCAAATAGAGCGTCCAAATTCAAACACGCCCTGCCTGTTGGCCATCCTGTTTTATGTCTAAATTTGCAATTCAGGTAGATTATTAACGGGGAATTCCTAAAGGGTGTTTTTTTTTTTTTTTTTTAAGATAAACAATGTTTGGTACAAGATGCGATGGTTTTTTAAACTTTCTCCATATTCGGGTTTACTTAAATAGCCAGTTGATTTTCATGGAGTTTTAAGGGGAAGAACTACACCTGGCATTCTCTGAATTGTTGATGCAGCCTGTAGTCGCGGAAAAACATGATACAGGGCTCGTACGCCGCTAGGAGGTGCTACAAGCCTGCAACCGAATAAAGTTAATTTGTGAAGTTTTTAACTTTTGAAGTGAAAAATTCGTATACCAGAACCGTTTGAGACTTAATAGAAAAGTTATTTTGTTCTGAATGTTATGTTCTGATAGCACATTATTAGCCTGTTTTTTCAATCGGTGTGCTTTCTAGGGTCCTCCCCCCCAGTGTGCCGCGACAATTTTAGACCTTGTTTAGTTTGTCGTGAGCGGAAAAATGTTGAAAAACTCTGTGGTAGCAATAATGTTATAATAACAAATCTATATTTGAAAGTGTGGTTTTAAATTTTGTTTGTTGCTCAGTATAACCTGTCTAAAGGCATATATTTTTTCACCGGTCCCAAGAGTATGCTTTATACAGGTTCTGCTGTAGTCAGGGCTTGTTCATAAATACGTCTCCTAACAGATTTTCCCTCAAGCTCTCACCCACGCTCATGTACGTTTCGAATGAGAGCATTATAATATACATTTTGTCAAACATGTTGCTATCAGTGTGGAATGTTGACTCATGAATAAGCATATTTGTTCTCGATAAATATAAACAAAAGAATGCACTTTAAAAGGCGTCAGATTCTGAAAAATGTCGCTCTCACGGTACGAAAACGCCTTAATTTATATACCAACCCTCTCTTCTTCGTAAGCCGTTTATGGATGATCCTATATTGCTTTGGTCGTCCATCTTCATTCAAGGAACATCTTATTTTAAAATCTAGTTAACAAGACGTTGGGTGTTGTCCGACTTTAGAATATTGCCATTTGCAAATGTGGAATCTCCTCATTAACCCTTGGAAAATGGCCAGTTTTATTCGCATTGGTTGATGTTTATTCTGGATGGCAAGCAAGTAAACAGAATTGGACTATCTAAACGTTTCAACATGTTACAAGTACCAAAAATTGGATACTTTCAATGATAGGTCAGGGGGAAATGTTGTCAATGGATGGTGTTTAAGAATTTATCCAACACAGACCCTGGTGTTATTCTACGAAATAAAAGAAATAACGCAATTTTTTATTTTTATTTTCACTGAATTGTGTACACATCCATATTCTGAAAAAACTTTAAAAATGTGTTTTGGGTGCACCTATTTCCGTAGCGTTTCTCTTTATTGTGTGACGACGAAACAATACGAGGTTAGTAAACAACGTCACGGTAATTAAAAACAAGATTAATCGTTGGTGAAATGCTTTCTTCTAATTTGAGAGCGGACTTCCGACGTTGGACACTTTTTTTTATGTCGTTTTGACTCCTTTTGAAATTACTAAAAAAAATGGGTATCTACATGTCGTTCTGCCCCTGGATCCGTTCAGTGGAGGTTATCGTATCACCCCCGAAACCTACTTGGGGAGCTGACCCTTTTTTTCCGAGTTTTTGAGTAAAACTACACACTCGTGTCGTGGTCGAGTTTCTCGTGTACCTGCCGTGAGCACATAGAATCTGGTTTCCAGATCGTTGCCTAATTTTGGTTACTTTCTTTTTCCCTTCGTCGGTGGACTCGTCCGACCTCTTTGGCCTCCTACCACGAACAAAGCGGGCATTTAGAAAAAAAAAATGCGTGGTGCTACAACCTCAAAAAAGGATTGAAGGCAAGCAAGGGTTTTTTGGAGAAGTGGTGGTGTTTATTCCGTTCGCGATAAAGGACAGTCTTTTAAATCCTACCGAGCTAGGGTTATTATTTTTTCTCTCCAAATAACACTAGACGTGTAACAACATGTTATTTACATGTTCGTCGCCACCCTGCCACCCACTGGACGTCGTTTGCTTGCTGATCGATAGCTGCCAGGTATCAACGACCTGCTAGATTATAACAACGTGTTTAACCTGTATTCCTCGCATGCACTATTGGAATGGCCAGACCTGAAATGTTTGGTTCGCGAGTAGATGTAATTTTTTTTTTGCGAGATTTTTGTGTGGATTCAGTCGATTTTTCAACTCCAAGATCTTGGGACTTGTCAGAATTCTGAACTCCAGTGGAATGGATCCTCAAGACTCTCTTGTGGTAACTAAGAGTCTGGCAAGAGTCGTGCTGTAAGCTAGTGATCGGGACCTGGAATCCAGACTGGTAACCGAGTTTTAGTATTTGGTGTCCTGCAAGGATTCAGTCTGCAAAGTTGGTTGAGGATTCTGAATGTTCAGTTGCTGTATTGATCCTGAGCCACACCTTGTTTTAGATCTTAAATCTTGTCAGGAATATTCGAGCCCTGGATTGCTTCTCTGTAGGAAGGATTACCAAAGATTTGGATTTCAGCCTTGGATGCATTCTACTTTTATTACATAAAGACTTAGAATCTTGGCTGATTGCACTCATTGTCTAAACTGTTTTTGGCAATAACATGGCTGGGGATTTTCATTCGTAAGATTTGGCGATACTAAATAAGATCGTAGCCAGGCAAGTCTGATGCAATAGAATGGCGTTAATTTGCAAATCTTGGCAAGATTCCGATTTGCACCGAAGACATTTAGAAAGCAACTTTCCTCTCGTGTAAAAAGTGCACGTGCAAGATTCAAGGATATTCGGAAGAAAAGTTCTGTGAGAGACTCGAGGATCTTGGGAAAAGTTCAACGTGAGATTCAAGGACTTTCAGAACGACCCAGTGTGAGATTCAAGGCTATTTGGAAAAAATGCAGTGTGAGATTCAAGGATATTCAGAAAGGCTCATTGAGAGATTCAAAGATCTTTAGCGGAACAGACAAGGATATTCTGGAGAAAAAAATATTGTGAGATTCAAGGATCGTCGAACCAGCCCAGTGTGTGATTCAATAATTTTTTGAAAATTCAGTGTGGGATTCAAGGATTTTCTGAACAGTCCATTGTGCGATAGATCACTCCAGTGTGGAATTCAAGGATCTTCAGAATAGCTCAGTGTGAGATTCAAGGGTCTTCAGAAAAGTTCAACTTGAGATTCCAGAATATTCTGAGAATCTCAGGGTGAGATTCAAGGCGTGGCTGGAGCATCTTTCTCGTCAAAAAATTCCGTCGGGATTCCCCCTTGTGACGATGTTCGCTTCCGTCACAATACGCTGGTCGTGTCAAGATCCTCCCATTGAACAAAAAACCCGACCCAAGCCAATTTTTTGTTGTTGTTGTATCCGAGGAAGCACTAAACAAGGCATAGCCAGGACTCAGTAGGAGGATTCCTCTTTTCCCTGCTGGCCGCCATCTGCTGTTTCTCCCTCGACTTTTGTGCGACGTCACGGGGTGTAGTAACGATGTTGCTGCTGCTGCTACTCGTTGCCTGAAAAAAAACCCTCGAAGCAACAGTTCATTCGTAGTTGGACGCTCGGATCGTGCGTTTGGTACCTTGGCGTCCTTTTTCGGAAATTGCTGTTTGGTGGTGGCCTGCACCTGGATTGTTATTTAGATTTGGGAGTTAAGCAAAAAAAAAAGGGTTGTGTTTTTGCGGGGAAATGGCCTAGCCTGCTCCCATGAACGCATTCAGTTGTTTCGGCGAAGGATGACGGAACTGATGCTGCGACCAAACCCCAGGATTTCAACGTTTTTTCACTAAGTTTTTCGCCGGATTTCCCCTACCCTCGTTTTTTGGAGGTCTTGCAGAAACAGATGTTTGCATCTTGAGCTGGTCCCTTATAGCTTTCTGGATAACTTGTGCTTCGTCAGTGCGGGATATATGGCTTCTGGGATAGGCCTCGCTATGGGTCGAAAGACAGGGCAGCAGTGCTTTTTTGCACGTTAAAAACAAACCTACTGGATTTTCAAATCGGATTTTTCATCTTTCGGGTGTCACGACACAACATGGAACCAAAGTGTGCCAGTCTGAGGGCACGTTCGTCGTCCAATCGGATGGAGGACACCCTCAGCAAGGCCTTTTTACGCTACCAGCAACAGAGGGGACACTGTCCGTGCAGAGACTGTGTGGCTAAAGCCAAGCATTTCACCATAAGAGGCAAGGAAATTTTCTTGTTTGATTTCGCTAAACTTGTTGCTATTTGTGGAAATTGGAGATTAGATTTTATAAGCATGCATGTGGAACTCGACCACAAACATGTGCAGTTCTGGTAATGGAAGCTGTGCTTTCAGTGTTGTGATAACTAACTGCCACATTTTGACATTTTTGAGTCGTTTTTCCTCACAGGGATGATAATGTTGATGTTCGTAATATTCAAACTTGACTAAACTAGTTTTGAATATATATATGTATTTTTTTTTTTTTTTTTTTTTTATTTTGTAAAAATTGTGCCAGAGTTGAAAACCGTTCAATAACCCGAAAGATAATCTTATTTATTGAATTTCCTTATATATAGTGGAGTATAAATTTAACCTAGTATTGCAGTGTAAGCTTCTTTTATTATGAATTTATCCTAGGTTCCTTGGGTTACGAATTTAACCTAAGGTTATGTTCCTTAGATTTGAAAATTAACTTAAGATAAAGTGCCTTTTATTATGCTTGCTTAGATTAGGAATTTAACCTAAGTTCCTTGGATTGTGAATTCCATAGATTTGGAAGTTAACTTAAGATTAGCTTCCTTTTATTATAAATTTAATATAAGTTGCTTAGATTGGAAATTAACCTAAGATTAGGTTTCTCCCAATAGGAATTTAACCTATAAGTTTAGGTTTTTACCAAAGATTAGGCTTCGCATATTAGGAATTTAACCTAAGATTGGATTCCGTAGATTAGGAGTTTACCCTAAGATTATATTCTATGGATTAGCAATTTAACCTAAGATTATATTTTATAGATTAGCAGTTTAACCTAAGATTAGATTCTATAGATTAATAATTGAAACGACTTCATTGCAGTTTGTAGTTTTTAAGAAGATGAAACTGCTGTTAAGATCTCAGTTAACAATTAACGGACGCATATTCTTAAAGGCATATAGTTTCATTTCTAAAATAATTCGATAAATTACTTCACTTTCCCATTACACGTTATGGAAATGTTACTTGTAAAGTATTTATTTATTGTAAAGTGGTTCTAAATTTAGCAAGGGAAAGCATTTTCTTAACCGCCGATTAAACTCGTTGTAGTTTGGTGCAAACCTTGGCTTAATATTTCCTGTCTAATGAGTTTGGATTGATTACGCCTTTGCGTAGGCTCGAAATTCTGTTTAACATTCATGGCATGAAGTTCAAAAGTTGACTACTTCCAAGAGTTAACAGACAAAGAAGTTGAAAAAACACATCTCGCCTTGCCTACGCTTATACACCCCACCTACTGACCTTTTTTCCCTATATGTTTTTGGTTTTTTTTTCTCTTTCTCTCATTATAATTTGGACGACATCTTGGTTTTTTAATGGTTGGTGGAGGCATGTAACGCGGTTGTACGGCCGCCTCGCTCCACTGTAATTCAATACAAATGAAAATGTGGCTTTGAATTTGATACTGAGAACAACGTTTTTATTTTTAATGCTGGGCTTGGAGCCAAGGAAATCGACTTGGGACGATACAACGTTTTTAAAACCCTCAGATCGAATTCTACGAAGTGTTTGGCAATCCCAAGACTGTCCAAAATGTCCTGTTTGTTTGGTTTTACCCTCCACCGAGCTTGAAGTTTGCCCAAAATAAAACTTTTTTCTTCCCATGTGGAAACATAAGAGAGCTAGGGTTGGAATTTGGACTAATGTTAGTAACTGTTTCATCAAGGGTTCCACCTGGATTGTCAGGGAAATTGGAATTTCTAATCATGCTATGGTGCTAATTCAGCATATGCTTTGCATTATCCAACATTACCAAACTTAACCTAAGGTCTAAAGGACTATTTCAGTCAGGGTTTTTCGTCCCCTGACTTGCAAAACCTGAAAAATGTCGGGGAATTTGGAAAGACGTGGACTATAGTCAGGGAAAAGTGGATTATTTTGAAATAGTCAACGTATAAATACTAGTACGTTTGCTGGTTCTTTTCCCTGGATCTTAAGGACTAATTCATCTAGGTTTTCCCAGACTTTAAACACTTGAAAATTGAAAATACACGAACTAGAAATTAGTGGTGAGGGATTTCAGCGTATACTTTGCATTATCCAAGATTACCTAACCTAAGGTCTAAAGGACTATTTAATCCAGGGTTCCCCTGACTTGCAAAACCAGAAAAATGTCGGGGAAATTGGAAAGACGTGGACTAGTCAGGGAAAAGTGGATTATTTTGAAATATAGTCAACGTATAAATAGTGCATTTGCTGGTTATTTTCCCTGGATCTTAAGGACTAATTCATCTAGGTTTTCCCAGACTTTAAACACTTGAAGATTGGAAATACACGAACCAGAAATTAGTGGTGAGGGAAAATTGTTTTAAAAACTGGAAGGGTCAGGGAAGTTAAAATTTCATTCCTGTGACCTGCCCAAACTTAACTTTCGGCCCACACTGTACCGAGCAGGGTGCGTCAGAAGTCGCGTGTTACCTCCTTTGTGTTTTTTTAAGCGATAGTATAATCTGATGAGGAAATCTGACCTCTTGACTCACCCTATAATTTATACGCTGATTTTCAATACTCTTAATTGACCTTCGTGTCCACGGTCATGCAGTTATTTCGTAAGCAGATGTTTGATCCGATGACCAATATAATCGAATATTCTTGTGTACTTGTAGGCTAACGGTACGGTAGACGCCCAGTGCCAATTATTCATCGCCACTCTCTCCCCAATGTAATTGGCCGCCTATTGTTTCTGTTTTGGCCCTCTATTAGGGGTGGGAAGCCCACCCCACGTATTCATTTACTAGGGTACGGACTAAGCCTACTGCACCGGCATTGTTTATAGGATGTCCGGTTCCCACTCAACTGCCGCTCATACATAAAAAAGCATTGTAAACAAATGATACGTCTTGCATTTTACATCTGTGGCACACTTTTGTGCTAGCTTCCAGTACCACTATATGAACCTTGGCTGTATGGCCAATCAAGTAACAGTGGAGGGTATTGTTTCAACTATACAAGGATTCCATTTCACACTTGCATCAGAGAATCTTTAAGATAATTGCAAAGGCGACCTCTCGTTTCTTCACTACTTGTATTGTGCAATTTGTTGAAATGAATCCCCTGCTTGGCGTCTGTATGGCTTCAAATGCATTCCTTAACTTTGGTGGTTTTTCTTGTGTTGTGTCTTCGTAAATTTCCTGGCATGAATTTTTGAGATTTTTCTCAAACAATAATTCCAATTTATGCGGTTGAAACACGAGGAAGTTGTGCATCTGCAGCATTTCTTGGTTTTCCTTACTTTTTCCCAGACTTTGTAAGACTACACTGAAATATGCAAGTGTATTCTATGGGTATAATCTCACGGGTTTCAGGAAGTTTCCCATAAGTTTCTTTAGTTCTCAAACTTTCATGGCTCATAGTGTTGCTAATTGATTCCTCAGAATGTTCTCAGCGAAATTAGTTTAAGTACTGTCACAGGGGTTCCCCAGACTTGGACAACTTGGAATTGTCAGGGAAATTTGCACTTATAAACATTACATTCGCTTTGAACCTTTATTTATAGAAATGGGGAATTCCCCCATGATATCTAAGTGCATCCTTATGATAATTTTTGTTCTGTAGTCTGTTTATACTGTATATAATGAGCAATAAATACAATATTTCTTCCAGTACTGTCATAAGGTTCCCTCATCCAGACTTAGAAAACTTTGAATTACCAGGGAAATTTGCACTTAGATATATTATATTCGCCCTTCATTTATAGTAATCGGGAATTCCCCTAATATCTTAATGTGTATAATAGTTGTTGTTCTGTAGCCTGTTTATACTGTATAAGAGTGCTATTTATATGCAATAAATATGCTATTTCTTCCAGTATTCTCCCAGGGTTGCCCCAGACTTGTAAAACTTTGAATTGTCAGTGAAATTTGCACTTATAAATATTACATTCGCCCTTCATTTACAGAAATGGGGATTCCCCTAATAATAGTCTATCCTTATAATTATTTTTCTATAGCCTGTTTATAATGTAAGTAACAAGCAATAAATATTGCACTTCTTCTATTGGCTTATTTTTTCGTCTTAAGTTGTTAGTGTGATCAGGGAAAATTGTTTTGAAAGCAGGAAAAGTCAGGGAGGTTGCAAATTTCATTACTGTCATATCATGGTTTATGGATGTATTTCACTAGTATTTTTGAGAGGATTTTTGATACCAATTGAAGTGTGGAAATAATTCAGTATGACTTGTATTTCTTGGCTGATCAAAGAATGTTGTATACGGTTGTTACGCATTGGGATTAGGCTTAGCCCCAAAACCTTTGGCACTGCAACTATGGAATTTTAATTAATTTCGATTTAATGGCGAACAGCTGGAAAGCTTTTTACAGTATCAGACGCTGCTCGATTGTGCCGATTTCAAATTGGCACTAAGCATTAGCTTTTTGCAGCTCTAATTTACAAATCCTGTTGTCAGGCCGCTGATTAGCAAGGCTTGTTTCGTGACGCCACACGCCTGTGTGTAAGCCTATCCCTGTGCTAAAATATTCATTTACATTGAAGTATTCCATTCGACGAGTTGACCATTTAAGGTCACTGTCAGAATGGCTTCCCTCCCTTCCCTCGACAATTAGATTTTCATAAAATCCGCACTCAAAATTGCGATGAATCATCGCGGTTTTCCTTTTAATATCATTGTGTCGCCATTTTAATGCATCCCATTAGATGTGCATTAGTACTAATGAGATTGGTCTTCAAGTAAAACTTAATGAAGAGTAGTGCCGAAACAATAGGGTGGGGTGCACTGGACGAAACATGTTCCCAATGGCGTATTTGGATTTTTTTTATACCCCTCTCGTTATACCTTAATTAGCATAGGATGGGTTACATCAACGTGTATTTTTTTTCTTCTCCTGAAATGATGCGGAATCATGCCTCGGTCAGTATCCGATGAAGTACACGAACTCTTTTGATGATTGCAAGTTTGGGAGAGATAACTTCCTCTTAATTGTTGAAGTCCGGTTATTCATACCTGTTTGTATAACATCCATTTGTTCCATCTTTAACAAAACGGCCATCTTGGATTTGAATGTTCTGAAAAGCGAATACAAATTAAATTATGGAGCACTTTTTTGTAAGCGTTATATATAGCCTAGAACGATCACGAACGGCAGAAACAAGGACTTGAAGCAATGAGATATTTATCTGAATTTTTAGTAGTTTTTAAATCATTCTGCAATTTTTGTTATTATTTATACCATATTTCCAAGTATCAGTTGTGTAAAGTTCACTGCTAAATTTGGTACATTTTAGTTAGCTATTAGTTTTTCGTAGAATCTTCTGGCTTTAGTCGCGGAATGGCTTTCATCCTAACTTGGAAATCGAGTTGGATAAATTGATGCACATGCGCACATACAATTTTAACAAAATCGGTTTTTAGCCAGGATTAAATCCATATCGTGACTGCGAATTATTTCGTTTTGCACGCGTTTTTAGTTAGTCAGGCATTGCTTGCAAAGCTTACGATCAGATTCCAAATATGTGCCATTGTCACGGAATGTATTTCATCTTAACTGGAAGCCGATTTGGGTAAAATTTATGTATACATGCATGCATTTATGCATACATTTTAACCAAATCTGTTTTTAGTTACGATGAAATTCATGTCGTGACTGCAAATTATTTTTCAACGGTAAGATTACAACTATAAGATGTAGTCACGGAATGGATTTCACACCGATTTCTGTAGATTTTAAGCGCTTATGCACGTACAATTGGTAAAAAACCAAATGATTTTTTTGGGAAAATGAGCCTCTCCCCAGGCAGGGTTAGGTTTGGGCCAATGTGCGAAGAATCTATTCTTGGCAATAAATGTCCAAAAGGATTTTAATTGAAAAAGTTTTATGGCATGTCACACGAATTTGCTTTCTGAGGTCTCAACATATAAATTAACTTCTTGGATTTTTTTAGTTGTGTTAGTATGGGCGCAGCTGTCTTTTATGACATGCAAATCTTTTGCAACAAATTTCTAATCTCTAAACTTTATCCTTTTTATTATCAGGCAAAAACATCTGTATAAAAATGGGTTTTTTATACATTTTTTTTACCATTATCCAAGTTTCTTTTATTTATTATTTCCAACACCGTCAACTCTTGGGTCACTGTTGTAGAAAATACAAATAGCGCCACCTGTGGAGTTATGGCGAGGAAATTGATTAGTGAAAGTGCTAAGGATACAATAACTCCTATTGTAGTGATTCGAGTGAGAACCTAGCTGGTAGAGTAAGGAGAGAAAAAAGGTGATTTCAAAAGAATCCTGAATTAATATACGAGCTGGTATAAATGAAAGTGTCGATTAATGCTTTATTTATTGTGTGACCTACATTTATAGACATTAATTATGGTAGTTTTTAATTTCAATTTGCATGCAAAAATGTGGCAGCACGGAATTAGACCATTTCTAGTCTTGGAAGAACACTAATTGAAGCTTAATGAATGTTGTAGAACAGGTGCGAAAAGTGTCTGTTAAAATTATGGAATCTAAATTAGGCTATCATTGATTAATGGATTTCATAAACGAAAATTGCAACTTATGCAAATCTGTTTTCGTTTCGAGTTAGTATAACGGGTTAATTATTGTGTTTTATTTTACGAGAAACATTGCAGCGTCTGGAGTACAAGGGCGCGGCCATGTTGGAAATGTAATGCTAGAAGCTCATATGCCACCAGGGGGTGCTAAAACGGAGCAAAGATGCTTATTGACGTTTTATTAGACGGGATTTCAGAGAACGTGCATGATTGAATCTTGAACCAGAATTTTACGAAATTTTATGTAAAATCTAGTTATGTCCTATGGATGTTTATCATCTTCAGGAATCTTAAAGGAAGACGTCTGATTTGGCAAATTAGCACACGCAAAAAATGAACACTTTTGTGAAATGATGATATTTTGGTTGTATAATTTATGTGGAAGATACGAAATTCCGAATTCAGATACCAGAAGTATAATTTTAGCATTGCAGATTTTACCTTGGCATTCCCTTAAGTAGTTACCAACCCTGTAATTGATATAAACTTTCCATACATATTCACATTTTATAAGCCCATCATCTGAAGTTAATTTTAAAAGGAATATATAATCAAGGGGGGTGTTAATGAAAACTACTGGTTTTAAAAAAAAATACCATTCTACACGAACGAGTATGTCCTATATGTAGGCTAAGGTGCCAAAAGTGATCGTTATTAAATAGCACAAGTTGGTTTGTAAAATCCCAAAGGCGTAGACCACTAGCTGTGTTTTGGAATGACGTAACCCCACTTAGATTGCCATTAATAACAGACAGCAAAAGTGACCTGAATTCTACCGGTATATGTTATTTCAATTGCATCCATAATTTACCCATTCTGGTAATGTATATTTCGTGTTTGAGCCTACATCACGTATGGACATAAAACCTCAAGAATGGCGTGCACTTATCGTCATATTTTTCAGTTTTTGTGGTCAGGATCGTTGTTTTTTATACGAAACTAAAAAAATCAGGAAGTCGTGTTATGTATTCGGAGTCATTTTTAAATCTTTTTTTCTTCTTCTTCTGTTTGGGGAGTGAAAAAGTCACTATGTTGAAATGTCCTTCAGTGGGACAAAAAACCCGAAAAAGAATACATATTCAGTCAATGCTTGGACTGACTGCACTTATCTCCTGAATCTTGATTTGGTGAACATTTTTACATTGACAAATTGTCAAGGTACATGTCTTAACATTGCTAATGTAAAATACATGTCATCGTTGAATGAAATATGAATGGGGGTGTTTTGCCAGCATTTGTCATTTTGTTTCTTAACACACCCTGTACTGTTCTTGAGCGATATGCTGCTTATTGGCTCTTCAGGCTTGTACATTCAAGTCGAATTTATCATTTTATTTTTGTTTTTAATGCTTATCGTTATGCGATGACATTGGTTCCCATATGTGATTATTTATGTTCTAATCAAACATTCTTTAACAATATTTTGGTGTCTAGACCAGAATGAACGAAAATGGCACATCTAATCACCTTGATCGATTCAGACATTGTTTTCTTCTGTGACTAACCAGGTATATTAATGTGTCATATAAATAGGATTTTGTTGGTCATTCCAATGAGCGCACTGAAGCATGCACCTAGTGTTAACCAGAGACAAATTTGCTGATCTAGTCACGGAATGGATTTCAACCAACCGATTTGGATTTAATCGTGTGCTTTTTCATAGAATCTATTGTAACATATCATCGAGATTTCAGTGCACGTGTTTTTTTCCCCGTTCGTTCCGCTGAAACGTCATCAGACCATATGGGCGTGGTTATCCGCTCAGCGGAAAGGAATGATGACAGTGGCACCAGTGCGCATGCGCAGCGTAAAAACCTCCGCTAGCACACGGAAATGCGGGCGTTTTCGGTCTGGTGGGAATAGGGCATTAATTCTATCCAAATCGGTTTTTCAGCTTGGAATCCATTCCGTGACTGCATTTATTGAATGAAACAATTCTCTTAATCGCTCTAATTGTTGCATTACCAATGTGTGTTTTTGTTTAAGTTTGAAAAAACGGAGTAAAACTTTAAAAACCATGAATTCGTGTACACACAATTAAATGATATTGCCCCGTTCACACGCTAATTAAGCTGCTCTCAATACACCCCTTAATTGTAGCCTATTTTTAAACATCAACTGTGACGTCATCTAATTTTTACCCTCAAAATGATTCGCCCTTGGCCTTAGCAGGGCCGGAGCTCAACTTTATGAAGTTTAGTCGGGTAGATCAGTCATTTGGGCATGCAAGGCTACTCCCTAGCATGTCTTTTTTTTTCGTTTCTTTTTTTTATATTATTTTCTTTTGCCTGCTGTTTAGTTTTGATTGATTTCTTGTCGAAATCCTTAGGACATCTTAAGAGACTCGAATTAAAATACTATTATTTGGTTCGTGTTTGGCCGAGGGTAGTTTTTAGGTTACGTGTATTTTGGTTAACGTTGCATATAATTAGATCTTTTTTTAAAAAAATGTAATCTTTACAACAACAAAAAAGTTAACTATAAAAAATAGGCAGTCTGGTCTGTTGATTTTTCGGAACAGACCATGTCAAGATACCCTCCCTGATCCAATCCAGTTCAATTGAAGCAGGCATCAGTTGGCCGACATCTGTTGTTCATACTCATTTCTGGTACTTGAGCGTGAAATAATCTGTAATAATGGAAAGTTCAAACACATCTTCTACAAATTTCAATTGGAAAACGCTTCTGGAACAAGATGGCGACTAGGCCATCCTACTTATTTATTATGCATGTGGCTTGTTATGTAAAATACAGTTTTTTAACATCTGTTGGAGAAAGCAGCCATATCGGTGAATGTTTATCACGTGGCTTAATGGGGCCGTTTTGGGGTTTCCATATA
>JAQGAE010002843.1:0-16441 GCA_034696685.1 Julus scandinavius | reverse complement strand
TTAGCTAACCTGAGGTTATATAAAACCACGAGTTAACCTCAGGGTTAGCCTCATTGGTTTTCTTCATGTTAACCAATGGTCAAATGTTAACTTCCTTTGGTGCAATGCTTTTACTTGTTAACTCACGGTTAACCTTAGGTTTAGCTTAACCTTTGTTGGTGCAACCGGCCCTAAGTTATTTAAAATGCATTTCTACCAATCGTATCATATTTAAAATTTGAATGTATAAGAAAGCTTTGTATAGCTATAATAATGACTTGAATAAAATTTGATTTACAAATGTTTAAATTTCAGAGATTTCTGTAAACGGTTACATTTACTGTTGGGACTTCGATACCACTGCCAGTGACTGGGATAATCTTGGGCTTTTTGATTGGAAGTATACAGCTGATGGCGACAAGCCTGTCGTATCTAATATTCCTGCGTTCTATGATGGTAACTTAATTTACAAACATATTCCATTACATTCATATCGCATTACTAATGAACCAGTAATTTGATCTATGTACACAAAGCAACTGGATATATGTGGTTTCAAGATCAAGACACCCCACCAGCTTCCGGATCGGCTGAATCTCCCGATACCTCTTTAATAACTCTTAACGATGGAGATTATATAACAACCGTCATATTTAGACATATCCTCGTGGGTCAAGAAAACGATACGGCACGACCAGAAGTTCGATTCAAGACTGGATCCGTAACGATGAATATAGAGTTTAGCTGGGAATATGACAGGTGGAGTGAAGCCACACATATATGCGCATCAGCTGGTACCAACGGGGCATGTTGTCCAAGTTATCCTTGCACTGGTCAAGTAAGTCAATGAGAAATTTATGGCACTTTTTCGGACATTCGGAATGTTTTGGATTACTATTTAAAATTCCCAAAGAAAAATTCTACAGAAAAGTATTGAAATTGATAGGATCAACGTGAGTAAAAACATTATAAAATAAAGGTAATTATAGATTAAAGGTAGTCAAATCCCACAATAATAAAAAATAATAAATTAGTCCATTAAAAACCTTGAGAAGTTTCTCATGTGATTGCATAGGATTGTGAAAATTGAGGATCCTCTCATTATAAAAAAAAGAACTTAATACAAGTTTAATGCATTTCATTTTCATATGCAATGAAATACATGTTCTTACAGAACATCAGTGAAGATTTTTTTAACATATAGCCATTTTAATCCTGTCATTTTGTTGTAGTTTGTTATTGATGGTATGGTCAACATTCGGGATGAATTGATAGCTGTGAATTCAATTGGTGTTAATGGTGGATGCAGTAAGTATATTTTTTTAAATTTCGAACAGTAAAATCGTGGACAATGACATAACATGATGTAAACGATTTTAGTGCATTCCTACACGAATCAAACATTGCATTAAAAATTCAACCATTTTCTCTAGCAATGTTCTCATCATCGTTTTTTACTTCTTACAGGCGGTATAACCACACCTACAACTCTAGCTCCAACAACAACCCCAACTCCAGACCCTACCTGGTGTTGTAACTTTAACGCTGATGTATGTAACTGGTCACCAACATATACATCAGATGGATGGATTTGGTCATACGTAACCGTCGCTTGTACCATCCCTGTCACAAGTACTTTTAAAGCCCTAAGGCCGAATGCATTATGAACAGTTTAGGAGAACCTAATGTCATTGGCAGATATGCAAACATTTCACATGCGAACTTTATGACTGATTTAAGACATAACATTATAATATTTTTTTAAAAGCAATTATACAGGAGTACTATTTTTGCAGAATTTGCATAGGCAAGATTAAATGTTTATACTTCATCTTATACAGCATAATGTTCTCGGTCTTTTAGCACGAGATCAAATGACATTTTGTGGATTAAATAATACACGTACGTGTAAATTCTACTAATGAGAATGCATATGGAATACTAACATTATTACTGTTGTTTTTTTTCTTCTAAAATTTAGCTTCTGGTTACGTTTATGAAATCGACACTACAGCTAAGCTCACTTCACCGATGTTGATCAATGTGCCAACTGATGCTTATTTCACCATCACTTATTATTACGCATCGAGTACATCCTCAAACACTCTAGTAGCCGCATTTAACGGCATTCCACTGGGGTCATCTTTGCCAACCACAGGTGGATCATTCATAACAAGAACATTAACAGCAGTAACTAGTTTATGTCCAGGAGGAGCTAGCACATGCAATGGAGAGGTAACCTAGGTTTAATAAGTCTGTATTAAGACGATGCTTTGCTTAGATATAAATTCATATGGAATGGAGGCTATTGCAGCTTTGTAGAATGACCTATGTTTCCTTCATTATAATTTAGTTCACTTTGGACTCGTATGTTGCTCCACTCACGATTTCTTACGCTGCTCTAGACTACTTTTCAGTCGATGGTTATACAGTTTGCGACTATCCGTAAAGAGTAAGTATTCATTTCTTATTCTGTAAATAAACACTTAAGTCACCCATACCTATCATGCTTTCAATCAATTTCATGTTTTTATTACAAATTTCAGGTAATCAAATTGACAAATATGCAATCCAATGGAAAGATAAAGAGTTAAATCTGAAAGCATATGCTTCCAACATAATGAATGATATCCATATTGAACTTGTAAATGTGTTATGTAATTGTTAAAATCTGTGATTAATTAAAACTGTATTATATTGTGTTATATTTGTCGTGATTGTTGCTACATATTTATACGCTATGGATGAGGCATACCTCGATGAAGCCATATTTTTAAACCTAACTTTCGTAGATAGATTTTTCATTTACCAGCAAAGGAAATAAATAAAAATTGGGAAGATAATTTCACATTTTATTAATTAATTTAATACTGCAGTTTCTATAATCATCACTGAAGGAGAGAAGTATTAGTTTGGGAAAAATGGGTTAGAAAAAAAGCCGCTAACACCATAGGTATTTTATGTGGCATAGAACCATCCATGAAAAATAACTACCGTTAATAATAAATATCATACGACTTTATACAGTGTAACTTATCTAATCTAAGCATACGGTCTGTGCCTTTAAGTTTACCAGGACAGAACTGACTTAGAAACAAAATACATTATACCAAATAAATTGTTTCAAAATAAAAGTTCCAAGTTTTCCATTTATTTAATATCGAGAAACAACCTTCATTATTTCCTCAAAGATTAGGTTGGTACATGTTCAATATCCTTTTTTATCTGAGTTATCTCTTAAGTGTTTTAACCTTTTTTGACATTGGCATTATCAGAGATGAACTGATACAAAACATTACCATCATTAAAAATCCCTTTAAGAAGAGAAAAAATGGTTCTAAAAATGTAATCTGAAAATTGTGTAAGAAATGTGAAACGAAGAACAGGTCATACAAAATTAAAATTGTAAAATGAGAGAATGTCTGTTTTAATGATGAAATCTATGAAAGAAATTTTTATTTTTATATATATGCCCACATATGCAAATAATCAATCAATACCAAAATACTCAACTCTTCGATAAAAATGTGTTTTTTTATAATAAAAAATGTTAATTCTGGCTTTTTATTCTTCATTTTGATTTAGATATATGGTATAAAAATTTGAAAATTTTAAATACAAAACGACATAGAATCAGTAAAGAAATTACTCCGCTAGCCAAAAAAAACCACTTTCATTTACAAAAAAACTGCTTTTGCCAGTGACAATTTAAAAGCACAATCTTTATTTTTTTCACTAGATTTTTTTGTAGATAGGGTACTCGTTTATCTGCTAAAATGGAAAAAAGGATCAAGGATTTCTGTAATCGCGAAACGCTAACGATTTAAAAAAAAAATATATCGAAAATTGTTAAAACGCTGTTAAGATTGATTCCCGTATGATAGTTTTTCAGGAAATCAATAAAATTTGTGAGATAATAATCAGCAAGTGATTTTCCGCCGATAAAACATTGGCTATAATAAGGGCAAATCCCAGTTTTTGACTGTTAATAATAACTTGATCGCGAATTTGTGATTTTCGTTGATGAGTGATAGTTTGCTAAAATTAATTTAAAAATGGGACACATCTGGACGATATTAGCATTATGTCTGATTTACTTCAGCGGAAAAGGTAGAAAATGTTGTTTGGTTTTAATTTTAATTAGGAAAGTAGTGATGTACGTGCGTATAATTTAGATTGTTAGAATGAAGGAATCACATATAGACAACCCTGACACAGCATCTGCATTTTATTCTTTAACTTTGGATATTTACTTTAGCAAATCTTTATAAAAAGCCTAAGGCCAAATATTTTTCTACATTGTTTTTCATCATCAGTTGAATCAAAGGCTTATACCTGCTACAATTTTGATGGTACACCTGAAGGTTGGGCGGTCAGTTCAGGATTCGCATGGAAATGGTCTGGAAGCGGGTTGGTGCCAGACTCATCCGATATTCCGTCTTTCTTACCTAGTAATTACTCTCCTACACTTCAGAATCTTACTTTCCATCATAAGAATACGTTTACGAGAAAAGCGTATGCATTTGTCTTTAGCTTCCAACTACTGGTGGCTCCAAGACCAAGACACGCCTCCGGTCTCAGGATCATTTCAGGATTCAGCATATACAACATTAGACATCTATGATACAGTTCAAGCGACAATTTTCAGGCACATCATTCAAGGCCAGCACAATGACTCAGACAGGCCAGTATTGCGTTTCGTCACCAATACTGGTTATGTCCAAGATGTGTTATTTAGCACCGAATACGATTATTGGGGACCTGTTTCGGTATCGTGCACAAATGTTGATGATTGGTCAACGAGACAAGCACGATGCTGCCCATCGTATCCATGCACCGGTCAAGTGAGTACACGTTTCAAACACTTCAAGTTGGTTAAAATATTGAGATGGTTAATGTTAAAAGTTAATTAAGCAGTTCTGTAAACAGTACAGTAAAAAAGTGTACATTATATATTTTTTTCAAATGTTTTACATTTTCCCATTTGTCTTATAACTATTCAGATTTTTATACAGATAACTAACGGATTTCTTAAAACATAATTTTGGCCCTCGATAAATTTACAGAGGAATTAGAAAATTAAACATTAAATGTTTTTACATATGTTTTCTCTTTCGAAACCTTTAAGTACAATTCCCTGTAGTGTACCACTATAACAGTTTTAATATAACGGAGTATTAAATTCTTGATAATTATTCACGATATAAGCTAATTATTGCTGTTAGAAATCATAGCAAATATATATTGCTCCTATTTATGTACATGTACATTTAGGAGTATTCACACTATATATCTAAGGTTTTGTAAATTTATCATTTTGTCAATGTGGTATTTTTTTTCTAGTTTCGAGTGGATGGTCAAGTATTAATTCGTGACGAATTATTAGCAATTGACGACATTGGTGTTAACGGTGCTTGTAGTGAGTATTCATCTTATTTTAGTGAACTATGTTTATGCAGCTTCTTTTGAAATATTTCTGAATTTACACCACGTGTTCGTCATCACAGTTTGATTCAAAAATTATACAATATTCAAAGTAAAAACAGGCACATTTTTTGTCAATTTGTATTACACAAGTCTTTCACAAAATGGTTTTCCAGACTTTTCCTAAGTAATACTGTCAAGTACTGTAAATCGCTCATTATTTTGAGACGTGTAAATTCAGTATGCAGTATTTCGGGCATCGCAAATAAGCAAATTGGCGTATTTTTTACATGTATGTCTCTTGCAGCTGGCGCACCCACACCAGCACCATCACCACCAACCACACAACCACCACCAACCACACAACCACCACCGCCAACTACACAACCACCACCGCCAACCACACAACCACCACCAACCACACTAACAACACCACAACCAACACCATCTACCTGGTGTTGTCCTTTCACGTACGATGTGTGTAGTTGGTCTCCGAGCTACATGAGCAATGGATGGATATACTCTAGTGAAACACCCAACACCTACTTATCGTCAATTACAAGTAAGCACAAGTTCTAAAAACGCTACTTTTGTACGTTTCGACAACTGAATTTCATTTGGAGCTTTTAGACACATTTGAGGTGAAAAGTAATAGGAAAATGACATCTAGTGATTTTTTCCTTAACAGGCTCACCATACGTGTATACAGTTGACACATCTACTGTTCTCATTTCACCCTCGCTGACTTTGATTCCAAATACTGCCACATTCTACATAAATTATTATTTTAGTTCTGCTACTATTGACACTAGCAATAGATTAGACGCTACATTCACGAGCAATGGCCGTACCACCGATCTGCTTAATTCACTGCCAATAACTGGTGCTGGATTCTACCCCATTTCACTTGCAGGTTATAACTTGTGCGGAGGAGCAAGTACATGCACTGGAGAGGTATGAGCTAACACTTAATTTTAATGTGATATTACTCTATAAACATGTATTGGTAAAATAATCCTTGGATGTCTTCGCATTTGGAATTAGTTAATTTTGCTTTTTATTTTATTTATATTGAACTAACTCAAGTGTCCAAAGTCACAATTTAATATACTCTGATGTAGTTTTTAGCTAATGCGTTATTTTAAACTTTACGATTAGTCCACAAAAAAGAAAACTCGACCTAATAAGGAGTATCGTACATAACTTTGGTCTAGTAATTAGCAAGATCTACAAGTAGATAGATTTACAAATGATTATTTTTTTTCAGTTCCGCTTGACCACTTATAATTCTCCTGGCATTCAGCAAATTGCAGCTATCGACCACTTTTCAGTAAACGGTACCCCATGTTAAAAAGCTTGGATATCATGGACTATATATATATATATAGCCTTGTTGTATTTCATGTTACTTTGTAGCAAACTAAACACTAAATTCTTTTAACTACAAATTTTGTATTACCAATAGTATTTTAAATTAAATAAATAAAAATAGTCGATGTAAAACAGAAGCGTGCTTGAAGTTTAGTTAGAAGATTGAAATTATTTTTAACTGGCCTTTTATCAAATTTTAGTTCACGTGATGACTGAAACGAATAACTACATCGTGTTAAAATTTAAAACTTTTAAATAAAGCTCATTATCTGATTTTGAAATATTGATTTTTCAAATAAAGTAACATTTTTAAAAGCGTCTGCTTTTCTTTTAATTCGGTAGTGTAAATTAATCTGACACAATAATTGTGTAAATTTTGTAATGACTATGCAAATTTTAATTTATTCTAAAAGCCGCACAAGAACTTTCAAGGAAGATTAACGTAACATGAAGACAATAAATAAGCATTTACGTTATAAAGTACGATAATACGAGATGAATTTTTCACAATGTCATATACTAATGATCAATTACGTCTAAGCTAAATACAACATGTAATACAAAATACATGTATTGATAAGTGAATTCCATAATATACATGAAAAAAAGTATTTAAATACTTTCTTTTTAATTTTGAAAGCTTTTAATAATATATTTAATGGTACATATGCAGCTTTATTGTAAAATATATTTCTACCAAAAGTATCACAAAAACACCTAACTTCTTACAAAATTTGTATTGTTTAGGTTGTAAGCGGTATTTTGAAAAGATCATTTTTACAAGCCAAGTTGAGTGACAAAACTACACCATATGTTAAGAATACAAATGGCACTCTGCCCCCAAAAATAGATAAGTATCAGGAAAGACTGCTTAAATCTTAAAGTTAAAAAACACTTCTTTAAAATACAAATCAGATTGCTGTAAACGTATTCTACAAGTTGACGAAAAACATGCAAATATATTGCATTTCAATAAATCTAGAATACCCTATCTTACTTTATCTGATTTATCTCTTTCACCTTGGCATTATCAGAGATAAAGTTATATCCATATCAAGATACAAAATTCCTTTAAGATGAGCATTCTTATTGCCCGAATTTTATTACGGACACAATGAAAAATCCGGAATGTAACCATTGCACCGTCTTGCTGTCGTTATAATATTGACCACAAGAACTGGATGAACGAATGAAAATAATATTTAGTATATGTAAGAAACTACCTGTTTTTCCGTGCATGCATATAATTAATTACCATATTCAGCTCTTTTACATAAGATAAATAATACACACTTATGACATCAGCAATATACATGTGCGCTCACTTGTATTGTTTACTAACACTTATTGTGTATCATATTGCTCGCTATAATTAACGATCATACATGCATATTCTGCTAACTTTATTCTGTTTCACTTTTATTTAAATGTAATTTTTTTTTTTTTTTTTTTAAACTGTTTACACAAAACAATTATCAATTTTTGTAATAATTTGTTGTAGATAATTTTATCTGATACAGACGGGGGGAAATGATCAAGGTTTCCGTAATCGCGAAATGTTAATGATTTTCAGTAACATCAAAAGTTGTTAAAACGCATTTTCCTCTTGTAACAATAGTTTTTTTGGAAAACTATAAAAGTAGTGAGATAATGATCACCGTGTGCTTATCCACCGATAAAACATTGGCTATAATAAGACAAAAAAAGTGCAGTTTTCGGATGTTAAAAATATTTTTTTTAAGTTGTGGGTAAAACTTGATCTCGCATTTGTAATTTCAAGTCAATTTTATTTGGCTACTCAATTATAATTTTCTAATTAATTTAATAATGGGACACATCTGGACAATATTTGCGTTGTGTCTGATATACTTCAGCGGAAAAGGTAGAATACATTGTTTGGTTTTTAAGTCTAAATAGAAAAGTAACGATGTATGTAAGTAACGATTCATGGTAATAACGTAGAGGAATTCCATATATACAATGCATCTGCAATTGATTTTGTAAACTTTGGATATTTGTTCTGGCATATAATATTTCTAAATTCCAACATCAAATACTTTTGTTCATTATTTTTCAGCTTTGGTTAATTCAGCTGAATATATTTGCTTCTCATTTGACAATACCGACGAAGGTTGGTACAACGAATATGGTTATTCTTGGAAATGGTCTGCAATTGGACGACCTGACGCTTCCAACATTCCATCTTTCGAACCTAGTATTCATTTTCCTACTCTTTTTCATCTTTTTTAGCCTTACTCGAATATTTGTACTCAAAAAATCTTTTGCATTTGTTCTTAGCTTCACAATATTTGTGGTTCCAGGATCAAAATACCCCTCCAGTTTCAGGACTCATTAGATCCCCAACTACTTATACATTAAACTATGGGGATTCAGTTCAATCGAAAATTTTCAGACACATGCTTGCAGATGGTTCAATAACGCCAATTTTGAGTTTCGTCACCACTACTGGTACTGTCCACAATGTGCTATCTAGTACCGAACAAGACTGGTGGTCAATTATTTCGATAACGTGCACATATGTTGCCGATTGGGGAACGAGACAAGCGCAATGTTGCCCAACATATCCATGCACCGGCTACGTGAGTATACATGTTTCAAATGGTTAAAATTAGGAGTAGGTTATTGTATGAAATTTCGAAAAACACGCCTATTGCAAAAAATTATCATTTAACATGATAATTTGTTTTAGTTTTCAATAAGAAATACAGAGGAAAATAATGTGATAAATATTTTAATGTCTCCACTCGGGTTTCTTCTTTCAAAAATTTACATACGATTCCCTTTAAATTAATATTGTGCTAAAGGCAATGTTAAAATTTTCGTAATTTACATTTTTTGGCATTTTGGAATTTTCTTAGTTTCAATTGAATGGAGAAGTATTATATCGTGACGAATTATTGGGAATTGATGACATTGGTATTAACGGTGCTTGTGGTGAGTGGTTTTTTACACAGGTCGTTAATTGTAACTCAAATTCAAATAGATTATCAGTCAGTATCAACAAAGCCAAGCATTTAATATAAAATTATACTTTTCATATGAAAGAATAAAAAGCATATTCCTACTTGCATAACGTATGTTATTTATATTAAAAATGCATGTAAATTTCAATTTAAAGTCAAAAAATGCAAATTATTTGTCATATATTTTGAAGCAGCGCAAATAACTAAAATGTATATTTTTGCATTTATATGTTACTTATAGATGGTGTAGCACCCCCACCCCCTCCTCCCCCACCACCCCCACCACCGCCACCGCCGCCACCACCACCACCACCACCACCACCTCCTCCTCCTCCTCCTTCAACAACGTCACCACCTCCCCCACCACCCCCAACTAGCTGGTGTTGCAATTTCGATACCAGTCTTTGTGACTGGTCCCCAAGCTACATGTCCAATGGATGGTTGTACTCTGTTTATGAGCCCAACACTGACATAAGCGCAATTGCAAGTAAGCACAAGTGCTCTAAGCACTACTTTTAGCACGTTTTGTTAACTAAGCTTTCAACGCGAGCTTTTGGACATATTCTGGGTGACAAGGGCTAGGAAAAGTACATAATCTATTGCTTTTCCATTGACAGGCGGAGAATATGTTTATGTAGATGGCACTTCTGCTGATCTCATTTCACCCACGCTGACTCTGGTTCCAAATACTGCCACATTTACCATAACTTATTATTTTAGTTCAGATATTATTGACACTAACAATAGACTAGGCGCTACTTTCACGAGCGATGGCCATACCACCGATCTATACATGTACGGTTCATTGTCAGTAACTGGTAATTCATTCATCACCATTACACTTCCGGCTACTGGCTTATGTGCAGGAGCAAGTACATGCACTGGAGAGGTATGAACTAGCCCTTTTTAATTTTAGATATGTGTATAGATATGTAATGGCAAAATAATCCGTGGATCATTTCGCATTTGGAATTATTTATTTTGCTTTTTATTTTATTTATATTAAACAAACTCAAGTGTCTAGAGTCACCATTTAGTATACTCTGATGTAGTTTTTTAGCTAACGTTATTTCAAATCTAATTCTGGTATCACTTCGACATTTTCATTTGTCAGGTAACTTAGACATAGGCTTAGAATAAAGGTTCTCAAGAAAACGTCTGATGGTTAAAAATATCATCTTTTTTTTCAAAAAAAAATAATTAAGCGTAAAATCGTTATACATGTATTTCTTGTAAGAACATTCTTTCATAGTGATCTACTCGTTTAATGTTTTTTTAATTTTAACTTTCAGTTTATTTTTCTTTGCAAAGCTATACTATTTTATTGTAGTTATTGACGAGAACTATAGGTAGATATAGATTTGAAAATGATTGCTTATATTTTGTTTTACAGTTTCGCTTGACCACTTCTAATTCTCCTGGTACTGCGCAAATTGCTGCTCTCGAAAAATTTTCAGTAGACGATGTCACCTGTTCATAAAAAAATTAGCTATCGCGGACACACCTTGTTGTATTTCAAGTTACATAGTAGTAAAGTATTCACTAAATTTATTTTGCTGTAAATTATGTATTATTAAAATTTCCAATTAAGGAAATAGAAATTGCCGATGTATGGCATATACAGTAAGTGTGCTTGAGGTTTAGTCTGGTGATTAAATTTTAATAATTTTTAGCTGGTTTTTAATCAACGTTTAGTTTACGTGATGAGTGAACTAGACTTTCAGCTGTATCGTAAAGAAATTTAAACTTCTAAATAAGCCTCGTCATCACTTTTTGTAATATTTGAGTCATCAATTGAATAAAGTAACATATTTTAAATTTGTTTGATTTTATTTTAGTTCGGCTACAATTTCTGCGTAAATCGTTAAAAAGACGCTGTAGTGAAAATTATGCAGACACAATAATTGTGTAAATCATCTAATCACAACGTGTAAATTAAAATATATTCCAATAGCCGGGAAGTTAAGGTAACATGCAGACAATAATTATTTACTTCATACAAGTTAAAGAATTGGGAAGAAATTGGGGATTTAACGTTTCTCACAATATATTTCATTTGAATTTAATGCACGCAAATAATTTAATAACCCAAAAAATGCAAGTTTGTGCAAACATGAAAGGCTGAGCTAAGTTATTTAAAATATATTTCTACAAAGAGCACAACAACATCACCACATTTCTAGAAAAAAATATTTTAATCTGTGAAAAAACTGCTGCTGTATGTAATGAATAGTATGTAGCCCTATACGTCATGTTCAATAAAATACTATTGGATATTACAAAATCATCTATTTACAATAGAATTAGATCCGACAACAATATGGAAAACTTAATTAATCCATTAAAAACACTTTAAGAAACAAATCACATTGCTGTAAAATATATACTGTTCTTTCAAATAAAGCATGGGATCCAGGGGAAACTTTATTATAACCCGATTTTTAGAAATTTTTATATGGTGGAAATATACGACTTATGTATAACCAAT
The DNA here is from genome assembly GCA_034696685.1 of Julus scandinavius. Taxonomy (NCBI): domain Eukaryota; kingdom Metazoa; phylum Arthropoda; class Diplopoda; order Julida; family Julidae; genus Julus; species Julus scandinavius. The sequence continues at coordinate 4,195 of JAQGAE010002843.1, read as the reverse complement.
AAAATAGATTATTTAAAGTTCTGGAGAAAAGCAAATAAAAAAGTTCAATTATTGAAGTATATTCTTCACACAAGTTAAGCAGTCTTGGTTAAATGTGGAAACATATTGCATTGCAATACCTTCCTTTATCTGATTTACCTTTTTCACCTTGGTATTATCAGAGATAAACTGATATTCTCATGGCACAAAATCCCTTGTAAAATAAGCAATCTTATTGCGATGAAAATAGACTGGATATTTTGTAGAATCCAAGTGAACTTCACTTTTATTTAAATATCAATTTTTCCTTTAAATTGTTTAAACAAAACGAAATCGAAGAAGTACGTTGTGCAAAGAAGAAATTACTACGCATGTTTAAAAAATGGTTTTGTAGAAAACATTTTAAAGCGAAGTCATCAATTTTTTTTACTAATTTGCTGTAGATAATTTTATCTGATACAGACGAGGAAAAAATGATCAAGGTTTCCGTAATCGCGAAATGCTAATGATTTTCATAAAAAAATAACGTCAAAAGTTGTTAAAACGCTTTAAGGTTCACTTCTGCACGATAGTTTTTGGGAAATCAATAAAATTCGTGAGATAATGATCACCGAGTGCTTATCCACCGATAAAGCATTGGCTATAATAAGACAAAAAATCGCAGTTTTTGATTGTTAATAATAATTTAAGGGTTCTAGGTAAAACTTGATCTCGCATTTGTAATTTTAAGCCCATTTTATTTGGCTACTCAGTGTTATTTTGCTTAAATTAATTTTAAAATGAAACACATCTGGACGACATTAGCGTTATGTCTGATTTACTTCAGCGGAAAAGGTAAAATAGATTGCTTGATTTTTAATTATAAATAGGAAAGTTGTGAAAATAGCTACCCTGGTGAATAAAACAATAAAAACCAATAGAGATTATTTGGACACTTTATTGGTTTTAATTGTTTTCTATGGTTCATGTATTGACTTCTATTGGCTTCTATTGACTTCTATGGTTTGGCTGTATAGACTGAACAATAGAAAACAATTGAAACCAATAAAACCAATAGAAATTTTCTATTGATACCAATAGAAAACAATTGAAACCAATAAAACCAATAGAAATGTTCTATTGATGCCAATAGAAAACAACGTTCCAAATAACAATAGAAAACAATAGAAATCTCTATTGTTTTTTTTATCAGGGTATAGAAGAGTCCCATATAGATAGTGCATCTGTGTTGCATGCATGTTTTAAACTTTGTATATTTCCTTTAGCATCTCTTTAACATCACACAATTTCAAAGTCAAATACTTTTGTTCATTGTTTTTCAGCTTTGGTTGATTCAAATGAATCTGTTTGCTACTCATTTGACAATTCGGGCGAAAATTGGAACACCGAATATGGATATTCTTGGCAATGGTCTGGAACACAATTTCCTGATGCCGCCAACATACCAGCTTTCGAACCTAGTAATCATTTTCCTACGTTTTGCAGTTTCTCTTTCATCAAGTGAACATATTTAATAAAAAACCGATTTTGCATTTGTTCTAAGCCTCCCAGTACTTGTGGTTCCAGAACCAAGCTACCCCTCCAGCCTCAGGAGCCTTTAGATCCCCAACTTCTTATACATTATACTACGGGGATACAGTTCAATCGAAAATTTTCAGGCACATGCTTCAAGATGACTCGATAAATCCAGTTCTGCGTTTCGTTACCACTACTGGTAATGTCCAAGATGTGCTATATACCACCGAACAAGACTATTGGTCAGTTATTTCGATTATATGCACAGATGTTGCCGATTGGGAAACGAACCAAGCACAATGTTGCCAAACATATCCATGCACCGGTTACGTGAGTACATAATTCAAATGTTTCAAATTTCTTAAAACTAGATATAATTCATTGAATATAATCTCGGAAAACTCGCTTTTGTAAATAACAAACTTTATTTACATGATACATAATGGGTTTTTTTCTTAAAGAATTAAGTTATCCGCATTTTTTTATTGTTTTAAGATCACTTAGTTTTAGATAAGAAATACAGAGGAAATAATATGAACAATCTTTGAATGTTTCTACTCATGTTTATTGTTTAGAAAAATCTCTAAGGAATTCTTTTAAAGTGTGCTAAATGCAAATAAGGCTGATATTTATTTACAATTAAAGGTAAAATGTTTGGAAATTTAAATGTTGATATTTTCTTAGTTTCGATTGGATGGAGAAGTGTTAGTTGTTGACGAATTATTGGCAATTGATGACATTGGTATTAATGGTGCTTGTGGTGAGTGGTTATTTTATACGGTTTATAAATAGTAATTCAAAATATGAGTCAATTATCAGTCAGTATCAACAAATTCAAGCGTTTAATCCAAAACGATACTTTTCCAATATAGAAGTTTAGTCTACTTTTTAACGATAGGCTACTAAGATTCCCCTATTTTCAATATTGTATATGCATTAAGAGTTTCCTTTATACCTTAAGACGAACTTTTAGAACTTGTATTATTTATATGAAACATCTATGAAATACATGACACATTATTGTGAATCATGCATAAATTATATACAGGTTTTTGGAGCAGCTCAAATAACTAAATTGGTATATTTATGTACATTTATGTATTGTGCAGGTGGTACACCGCCACCACCACCGCCACCAACAACAACACCACCAACAATACCAACAGCACCAACAACACAAACAACAACGAGCATAACAACTCCGACAACAACAACACAACCAGCTCCACCTAGTTGGTGTTGTGATTTTACAAGTATGAATGCTTGTGATTGGTCCCCAGCACTGATAAGAGATGGGTGGTTGCGTTCTCTTGAGGTACCTGATCCCGATATAGAGGCAATTACAAGTAAGCATAAGTGTTAAAAAATTACTACTTTACTACGTTTCTAAAACTAAGCTTTCAATGCGAGATTTTCTATAGATCTTTGGGGTGAAAAGTGCTTTAAAAATTAAATCATCTACCGCTTTTGCATTTATAGCTGATGAATACATCTATGTAGTAGACACCTCTGCTGCTGCCACTTCACCAGATCTGCCTCTGGTTCCAAATTCTGCCACATTCCACATTGCTTATTATTATTCTAGTGAAGATGATGTTAGCGTCAGTAATCAGTTAACAGCTTCATTCACATCCAGCAATGGCATTTTCACCGATCTAGCTGGTCCACTGGCACAAACTGACAATGATTTCGCTCAAAAAACACTTTCGCACGATAATCTGTGCGGAGGATTGGCTACATGTTCAGGAACGGTATGGAATACAACTTTTAATTTTAATATGGTATCAAATTATAGATCTTTAAGTAGAAAATCGCCCATGGATCTTTTGTATTATGCTTTTTCATTTTAACAAACTTAATGTGTATACAGTACAGCCATTTATATACTCTAAACAGATCATGTAGTAACATTGTAGTTTAGTTTATCAGCTAAAATTGTTTTTCAAATTTGATTTGAAGATTCGCCTACAGAGGCTTATTCGATGTTATGAAAACAGTAGCCAGCATCGCAAATAATATTCAGCCCTATAGGGTGTATCATTTAACTTTAAACTTGCATGTACTTGTATACAGGCTTACTATTAAATTACATCATAAGTAGATTCATTTGGAATAATTAACGTCTAAGATCAAGATGATGAAGTATAAAACATTTTCTATGACTAATGTAATAATAATAAGTTCAAATTGTAAAGCTATATTTACTATATACTACAGTAATCTTGGCTATATGGTATAGAGTTGCTCAGGGATTCCTTCGAAGTTTTGCAATACCTCATGGCTGAAATTTAAACACAGAACGAAGTTTAATTGGAAGAAAATGTCTATTGTTTGAACACTTAAAGATTTTTGAAAGATATCTAAGCGTACATCTACCATCTTTGTATACACTATACAGTTAGGATGAGTTATATAAATTATTAGCCAAAATACTTCGTCGTATTTTATATAGCTAGTATATATTTTCTGCAAATAATTTCTAGTAAAAAATACTTTCGCAAAGAACTATCAGTTATTTTTTCAAATTTCACATTACTGTAGTTTCGTTTACATTATTACGCTGTTTCTATTATTGTTATAAGCGAAATATAATTGTAGCCAGATTTAATTTTTTTTGTTTTTTTAATTTTATTTTACAGTTTTCCCTGACTACTTATAATACTCCTGGCATTCATCAAACTGCTGCTCTCAAGAAATTTTC
>JAQGAE010002842.1:0-16441 GCA_034696685.1 Julus scandinavius | reverse complement strand
GTCATTTATCTTATAAAGAAATGTATAGTAGAAAACCACATTAGGGACACCAAAACAAGGACAACGGTCATTGCAGACTTACAGCTCTAGGATGATATATTTTTTAATCATTTAGGCCCTCACGATCATAAGTCACATTTTGGTTGGGAAAAGGAAACCTGGTAAATTTTTAGAGGAACTTTCCCAACATTGAACAACGATTCTGAGGAAAGGGCTGCTTCCCCTAATAAGAGGTAAATATAGTCCCTTTATCAGTGGCAGAATGTGGGTCCAACATGACAAGGGGTCCCAGAAACAAAACGTCTCTGAAACTCACAAAGCCCCTCTCAAAGGGTTGAACTAATTCGTGTCAAATCACTAGGGTCAACATTTCCCATTTGGCATGGGCCTATTCTTAACTGTCTGGCTCCCATGTCTCTGCTGACAGTAGGTTAATGTCTCGAATCGAACGTAGCCAAAGTGTTGCCTCGTCAAATTGAAGTAAAACTACTTAAACTCACTGCGTGCTCCAAGACAACTGGTCTGTGCTAAATCTGCAAATAAATAAATGAATGGAAAATTAATTTCTACTATTCAATGTAGGACTGTTTCAAGAGTCTTAACTAAAATCAAAATAAATGCATAGTTTATAGTTAGCTAGTCTACTTTAGGCCTGCTTAGGCTAGGTGATAATAATACTGACCAATAAATATGGTTAAGTTAGCTAGATCACTTTATGTAAGGTTATGCTAGTTAATAATTGTTAAAAAATATTGACAACTACACAAAGTTAAGTTAGCTAGGCCATCCAACTTTATCCGATGAAGTTAACCCTCGTGTACTTACTGCCCTAGTCCTGCCATTGTCGTAATTAGTTCTCTCGATGCTTTTCGTTAAGTTGCTAGTCGTTGAACGCGAATACGCCAACTGAACCTGTAAATAAGACGAACGAAACCAAAAACAAATGAAATTCAGCTGGCATAAAAACGGAGTTTTGCAAATCGACCTGCTGAACAACACCAATAACAGCAACCATTTACGAAATGGAAAACATTTCCCTCGCCACCAAAAGCAACGTTAAACCATCCACGAACTATCGTTCTAATAGCGCACTAACCATTTAGTACAATAAGAAAAAAAAGCTGCTGGAAACTAGAATAGTTTTCGTAGCAGCCACAAAACAAGTGCGAAGCCTAATTTCTGCAAAAAAATCTATATCCTTTTTTGATATGAAAAGAACATATGCACGGGAATTACTCAACGGCGCTTTACCTAAATTCCTTTCACTAAATAGCAATCTGTAGGGGGTCGTCCATATTTTTCGTCCATTACTAGTAATCCTAGTAAAAAATATATGCATATTTTAAATATAGAAATTTAAAAAAATTACACTAAAATTTATTTGAAATTACAGGGGATGGCGAAATTTTCTAAATTGAATTCCAAATTGAAAAATCCACGTCGTGCATTAACAATGCGCGGGGATCGTTCATAAATTCCGTCCAATAACAACTAATGCTATTTTACGTAAATTTTAATTATTTCCAATTAAAAGTATCTCGAATTAATATACGAAATTAAATTATTAAATTTTAATAAAGTATTCTGTATCTATATAATCCAGATATATACGGGGAATCCCCCTAAATCTAACAAACGAAATACTTTTCCCAAAAAATTAACCTTCAATACCTGTAAAAACTGCATTTAATTGGACTACATCATCAGTACTTGATTTCAGTGAATGGCACACAAGATATCTGTAAAAAATCAAATAAAAAACAATGTGGTTTATATTTGTATAAAGCAAGGTGAAATAAAATTGAAAATTCAATTATAACAATTGTGCAAAACTTTTGTAAAACTAGGTTTCAAACAGAACAAGATCAGATTTATCATAAATTTGATAAAAAGACCTTCAAATTATTAATATCGAGACCAAACTTAATTTCACACGCATTAAAATCAACTCAGGGTTCAGGACCGAAAATTACCTAGAAAGTGATAGCACATCGTAACGCCATTGCTTTTAAAAAGTTCAACTTAGGGACCCAATTTATAGGGCCATTTCTGTTTTTTGAAAATTGGGCTTGATTTATGGTTACTTTTGAAAAAATCCAGCGTTATATAGTGTTTAATTTACTTTCTATGTATATGGGCCTCATCATCTGTTCCTTAGGGCAGGCTTCTGATGGGTAATCGGACCAAAACATACCTATAATTCATCTGAAAATACAAACAAAAACTAGTGCCTGAATGTTGAAGCTGAAAAACATAATACATCATGTGCATAATTGAGTTTGAAATGTTATTTTTCAACATGTCAGATGCAATTATTACTCATCGCTATCGTATTTATTCATTTTTTTAAAATTATTTTGCGACTTGTCTCCAACTAAGTACATTAATTAAAATTTGAATTGGACATGGCTTCGAAATATACGTAGTTATTTCTAGCAGAATATAATTACGACCTCCTGCATTTCATAAACAGCAATTCGTAGACGAGTTGTTTTTTCTCGTGGTCATTTCAAGAAGTCGTTAAGCCGTTTGATCGTCTCTAAAAATAGCGAAAAACGATACCGATTGCACTCGAGATTAATGAGTAAAAACATCTTCCGATTGAAAATTAACGACGTAAAACCGAATGTGATTTCAGTAAAACCCCACCTACCCACCCAACTTACCCTCCTTTCATCTCTGGCCTTTACAAAAGAACTAAAGGACGTAGACTCTGCTCCGAACTGGACTGAACCAGCATTCGGACCTCCAAAACCCCTTTTTTCAACTACATTTCTTAATAAAAATTCGAGCGGTTAATGGGGAACCCACCCAGTCGTCCCATCCCAGTTTTACCAAATTTTGAAATGCCACAATGCCAGCTTGGACTCAGACAACCTTCGATTTATAAATACATATCTTAAGTCTATATTAATATGTATACGAGTTTATTTTTATCGTGTCTAGATATACTTTTCTTTACGGAAGACAATAGTACTAATAGATGGTTTCGTTTACAGTTTTTCAACTGGTGTGCCGTCAACGGTCTCCAGGTGAGCCGCGGGGGCTTGGAAGAGGGTGGAAACATTTTAAATATTGTTATTGAAAAAATACACGAGTTTCCTAATGAAAACTAATGGAGTATATATAGCTTGACTTTTTTAAACCCTTATTCAATGTGCCTTGACAATTTTAGCCCCTGTTCAGTGAGCATTGAAAATTTTAACCCACTTTTCAGTGTGCCGCGACAATTTAAGGTCTTGTTTAGTGGCCTTCAGTCACTGAATTGATATGTGCAGGGTCGGATTATTATATAGATATGAAAATTACCCCAAAATAGTTCAGAACATAGTTAATATAAGTATAATTAGAAGAGAACAACTTTAAGCCTAGAGTCCCGTATACCGTGAAAGGGACAAGTTTGTAAAGATATATGAAATAACTATATATTCTTCATAGTTAATATACTCACAGAAGATTAACATTTCAGTCAAATTTTGTATTTTTCTTCTAGATTTTATCAAAATTACATTATTTTAAGCCAGATTTCCTGTAGAGTTAATCATCAAATGGAGCATCTTTGAAAAGAACATGTTTTGGAACGTCGCGTTCGATTCTACCTACGGAATCTCTCAACTGCCACGAGGATTCCAAAAAGCTCGCTATATTTTCTCTTTAATTTAAAAAAGTAGATTTATTTTTTTGCATATTTACTAGAAGTTTTATAATAAAAAAATCTTATTAAGGTAAAGTTAAATCAATATGTTATTAAGTCAAATTTTGAAAGGAATGCATATTTAGGGTTTAGTCCCCATAGCAAGCGAGGAAAAGTAGAACGGGTAACCATAGCAACCGTGGAACGCGGTGTTCCAAAAACCAGGTTTCGAACAAGATAGCCGTCTCCATTTGATAAGTTTTCAATTTTCCGGTAATTTTTCGTTAATTATCGTCACAATTCACCTTCCTCAATGTCAACCATTCATCGCCGAATCAATTAGGATCATTTTCGTACGCCAACAGTGACGGTGAAACCCTGACCCGAAAGATCTCTCGCTCTCTTCTCAATAATTGACTTCATCTGAACAATTAACTTAATGGAATCACGTCTTCTGAAAACGCATCATATGTTGAGTCAAAGCAGGTGGAATTCAGTCAAAAATCGATAACAAAATATTACACTCTCTTTTTACCTCTTTTACAGTCATTCCGATGACCCAGCATCGCATGTTAAACCAGTGGTAAATCATCACCAATCGATGCTCTTTTTCAATGCCTTCCATAGCTTAAAAATTCTTAAAAATTCATGAAAATTTCACAGAAATTTAATGAAATTATAACGCAAAACGTAACAAATAATATATCCAGACCTCATTCCAGTGACGTCAAAAGGTAATTTCAAGCACTTTTTTAATGTCTTCCCAGCCTCATAAATCCATGAAAATTTCATAGAAAATGAATGAAATTAGGATAAAAATCCCATATAGTCCTCTAATTTCAATGTAAGGATCCAATTAACTATAATTACAGTGACTGTAATGAAGTCTGGTTTTCATAAAATGAACTATTTAAATTTAATACGTTAATAATTACTTTTAAATTATGAATTTAAAAACTACGACATTTAAATTATGAATTTAGAATTATTTAATTGTGTTAAATAATACAGAGATCAATTCGTTGACATATCAGGTTTCAAAACCTGAATTTTCTAGATTACACATCGAAGTTTCGTGCATAAAAATCTCCATTAAAAAAATCTTGTGATGTGCCGTGGCATTTTAGCACCTCGTTTAATGTGCCACGAGTTGAAAAAAGCTTCTTCGTGCTAAAACATATGTGACATAAATGCGAAAAAAGGTGTTCAGGCAACGGCTCGTTATTCAATATACGTCTCACAGTTCCACCAAACTGCAATTAAATGTAAAAAAGCACTTGAAAAGCAGGGTGCGACGACGTGGTGTCACCTTCAAACACACCACCCAAATTTCAAACCAAAATGGCGTACGAAAATTTAAAAAAAAAACAAAAAAAAAAAACAGCTGATCGAACCGAAGCGACGCATGGGCTTAGCAACACAAGTTTGAAGAAAAAGCAGTGAATTAAGGTCAATGAAAATATGAACGACTCGATGACAAGCATGTCTTTTAACACCTTCGTTAATACACAATTGGATATCAATCAGAGATATTTGCGGGTTCAATGTTAAAAATCACGGGGTTTTTCCCTCGAGGTTATTCAGATCTTTAAAACCACCTCAATTTCAAATTATGTGTTTTACTGGCAAGGTGATCCCCACAATGTGTTTCCTTAAAAAAAGCCCTTTTCAATTAGGTTATCTAGATAGTAAGTATGTTAAATCTAGTGGGCTATGTTACAAATTGAATACATGTCACACACATACATTATATGTTATTTAGTTTGGACCCCTCAAAAAGTGCACACATCCAATGTTTTGTTCAACCACAGACACACTATTGAAACAAGAACAGCTGTATTTTTTTCAAACAAATTGCAAATAATAAAAAACCGGCATTGTCTAGAATAGATATAGCGATATTGTCTGGTAACCTTGGTAAGTTGGGTGTGTATGAATAATGCTATCTGTTTTCCGAGTCAAAATGACTGCGAATATGGCCTACGTCTCTTTGGCAGCCATCTTGGCTTATTGTAATTTGTGCTTATAAAGGTTGTGTTTTAATCTCGTGTGGTTATAGCAATATTTTGTGTGGATTCAATGTGGTTATACAATGGTTTTGTGTTGATCCCGTGTGGTTTGTGAAAGGTTTTGTGAGGATCCAATGTGGTTATAAAGATTTTTTTGATTATGTGTGGTTCAATGTGGTTATTCGATTGTTTTGCGTGTATCACGTGTGCTTATAAATATTTTTTAGATCCTGCGTGGTTATAGTAAGGTTTTGTGTGGCTTTGGAGTAGTTTCGATGGCTTTGTGAGGATTCAATGTGGTTAAAGAGTTTGGGCGGATGCAATATGATGACTGGCTAGAGGAAAATTTTGCGTGGTCCCTGTATGTGGTTATGAAGATTTTTTAGGTCATGTGCTAGCGTGTGGTTAAAGGTTGAATTTACATTGATATTCCGAGTGGTTAAAACTGATTTTGAGTGGCTCCCATGTGGTTGAAGACCACACAGGGTCAACATGTTGATCCTGTGTGGTTGTACACTTGTTTTATGTGGATTTTGGATGTGGCAAGTTGCGATTCAAGGCTTTGGTTCAGAGGAGACTGTGAAAGTGTTTTATTTAGAAGATAGGCAAAGTGAAGTGTTGATTTGAGAGTTATAATCAGTTCTATACATGCATGGCAAAGAAAGACCATATGAAGAAATATAATATGTGGGGTTGGAGGGGGGAGACTATGATTTACAATAATACCTGCTCTTTATGGTAGTGCCACGCAGACATTCCGAAAGAGTAATTTTGTGTTCGTGTCATTGTTGGACGTTGAATGTAAGCGATCATATGCTGTTCGTACGTCAGAGCCTCTCCTCCGTCGCGGGTGTGTTTCGAGGGAGGCAACGGCTCCACCAACAGGATCGTCGGCGTGGGTCGCGCCTCTCGACAAAGGCGGACGATTGGTTTCTAGTTACGTACCTCGACGGTGGAATATAGAGGAGAGACAACGAGGAATTGTAGCATCAGAAAGCGACGAATGTGAGATATCATCGGATGGGATCCCGAACACATTCGCACAGGATCGTCCGTGTAGCGTGGGAAAACAGCCGCTGAAAAAGGTAAGAAGAACTTCATAAGAAAAGCCAAAAATTAGAAATCGATAACGGGTGAAAACGGGCGATAAAAAACTTATCAAAAATCGATAAAACACATAGAAAGAATGCATGAATAGTAATGGCGGATCGATGTTCCAATTCCAATTCCATCTTTTATTTCGAACACATGACGTCATTTCGAATGCATCTCGTTGTCATGGCAACGGAACCCTCGTCCCCAGACCTTATGGAACTCGGGCACTATGGAATCCCAAGAGAACGAGGTTAAAACGGGAATACTACGAAAAACTACCTGAGAATACTAAAAAAACTATTAAAACTGATGTTTTCGAGGGGGAAATGCGAATAAAAAAAAATATGAAACTACTTTAAAAGATGAGAATTTTAAGCACGGATTATAATAAATTATTAGCCATGGAATCCTCGAACCCTCGAACCCAGACGCCATGGAACACCGAGAACGAGGTTAATAGAACGAGAATGTAAAGAAAAAAAACTATATAGTATAAAGCTAAGAAAACTATTAAAACGGATGCTATTCTGATAAAATGAGAATAAAAAAACTATAAAACCACTTTAAAAGATGAAAATTATAATGATCTAATGCGTATAGCCATGGAACCCTCGAACGTTCTCGGATTACAATCTGAGAACGAGAAGGTAATAGGAACTGGATAAGAAAGCTAGAAAAGTATTAAACCCAGTACCGATTAAACGTGACGACATCGTGAAATAAAAGAGCTTAAAAAGTTATAAAATAACTTTAAAGTGGGAATTTAAGACTAGAATCAATGCTTAGCCATGGAACCTTCGAACCCTCGAACCCAGACGATTCGGATCCCCGAGAACGAAATTACAATTAAGAATACGAACATAGGAAGAACGTGATAGAACGATAGAGAAAACTAGAAGACTTCAAGATAGTATGGAAAAAAATAGCTTAAAAAGTTATAAAACCACTATAAATATGAGTTTATAAGGCTAAAATGAATACTTGGAAAGCCACGGTGAATCGATCCAGGTGTTCCACTAATTCAAATTCCATCTTTTTTTCGAACACATGACGTCATGTAGTTACCATGGCAACGGTCGAGCCCTCGAACCCAGATGCTATGGAACAGGAGAACGAGAATATAAGAACACGAGGCTCGTCCGTAAGTTCCCTCATCGATTAATGGATAGCATAGTGCCACTATTGGCAAAACTAACAACGATGGACTTTATGGACGAGCTCGGTTGAAATTTACGTCGTAGAAAGTTAAAAAGTCATATGTAGGTTAAACGAAACCGTAAATAATAATGGATGGAGGTCAGAAAAAAAATATGTGGGTTGAAAAACGTGAAATTTATATTTAAAAAAAACAAAAAACCAGGAATCCACCAAAATCCAACGTATTCATGAGTGTTTGTACTGTTTTTATGAAGTATTTCGGTTAATCGGGCCGGTCGCTTATTCGAGGCGAACCTGGAAGAGCAGATACAAATCATTTCTGTCCAAATAAACCATAATTCTTTGTATTTTAAGGTAATTTTATAGGATATCGACTTACGGGACACCCATCATACCGGGTGTCCCTTAAGTCTAGTATGTCTAAATCTATGGGAAAACTGCTTAAAAATTAAAACATAATATGGTCAGTATAGTCACCCCTGGTCTCCCTTCAAGTATTTCCTACGCAATTTAGACACTAAAATGCGTAAAACACGACAATTTCGACATTTCCCCCAAGCGGGACACCCTGTACCCGTCAATTTAAACGATTTTTTGGATTGTTTAATAGTGTAAAAAGAAGACGTAGTTTTCCTGATTTTCATTCAGCCTTCGAAATGAACTTGTTTGCCTCGACGAAATAGTTGACGTCGAAGGAGTGTGTAGTGAATACTAATACAGCCTGTAAATGAAAAGCCCCTGAAACTGACCAATCAGGTGACGTTGCCGAGAGAGTGTTCATATTTGGTTTTATCGCCATCTGAAACTAATCTATTTTGAAATGGACATTAAACGTTCCTGCTCATTTGACCCTAAAATAATGTAATTTTGGCAATTTACGTGTACCTATTTTCATATGGTCATTTTCAACGCGAATGACCTGAAAATGACGTCACTTCGGGAATGATTAGATTAGATGTCTGCTTTCCAACCGAGGGCAACAGAGAGGGTATTTTGAAACGTTGGCCCCTTGATGATCATCACCCCGTTTCAAAACATCTTACAATAGCATTCTTAGATGACGTCACTTAAGACAAGAGTGCCAACTTTGGAAATGTCACGACGACGGCATCGGTTGCAAATGTCAACCCTTTCGTCTGAGTATTTCGTTCAAGGTTTAATCCACTCACGTCTTCATTCTTTTGCATCTTTCAGAGTACGTGTTATACAACCGGAAGTCGTCGTCCATCATGGAGCCATCTATGGGAGTGAAGTTTGTGAGTGCTGGCTTGGGAGCGTGCTTGGCAGATGCGGCCACTTTTCCACTGGACACGGCCAAAGTCAGACTCCAGGTGGGTTCTTAGGGCTCCGAAGCCAGCCAATCAGAGCTCGCGGGCGTCAATTAGGGCACAATGCGTAAAGGAACTCGGACATGGGAGGAGGATCCAATGACCGGTATACTGTCTCAGCACAGGCTCGAGATTCTTCTTGGACTCTTAGGAAAAGCTTTTGGGGCTCTGTATAGATAAGGCATGCGTCAGTGAGTCCTCTTTGGGATCTAGGCATATAGAGCACTTTCGGGGATCCTACTTATGTTCTATACAGATAGGACATGGTTCCATGAAACGTAATTGGGATCTAGACTCATAGGGCATGTTGTGGAGTTCCGCTTTGGGCCCCTGTTATGGTTCCATGAATCCTCTTTAGGCTCTAGACACTGAGGATATATGGATTCTCCGTGGGATACTGTGTTTGATATTCAAATATTACTCAATATATAGATTAGCAGGACCTCTATTGTAGCGATCGTTTCACCAACCTTGGGTAACCTTGTTGACAATGGAGTTGTTGGCAGATCCTTTTCCAGTGTTTACTGCGCAAGTAACCAATCCGTCTGTCGGTTTGTGTTAATCTTTAGCAACGTGTTTATTTTTGGAGGAACCATCCTAGAATTTAAGATGAAACATTTCATAACATTGGCCATAAAGTTGATGAGAAATCGATCTTGGGGGAGTCTTACCGTTAACGTTGTTCGATAATGGCGCGCTTTAATCGCTTAAATACATGACGATAAAACAAAAAGAAAAAATGACTCGTTTTATACATTTTGCGAGGAAAGAAAATAGCGTATTTAACGCAATATTCGGGGAATATTTATAAACTAGTAAAGTTTGGCGGCCATATCTTGTTCGATATTCGCAGGCGTTCGTTCCACGGTTGCCATGGTTACGTTCTATCGCTCCTCGTGCACCAGCACGTGATCCTAACCAAATATAGATCAAGGCACTGCCATCTTGTTCTGGAATTCAGTCGTTCCACAGTTGCCATGGTTACGTTCCATATTGCTCCTCGTGCTCCTAACCAGATAAGAGACCTTTGCAGTGGCCATCTTGTCGATGTTCTGTTCCATATTGCTCCTCGTGCTCAAACGAGTGAACCTAACCAGATAAGGATTTCCATTTTGTCCTGGAATTCAATCGTTCCCAGTTGCCATGGTTACGTTCCATATTTCTTCTCGTGCTCCGACGAGTGATCCTAACCAGATAGAGATCTTAAGACCGCCATCTTGTTCTGGAAATTCGAGTTGCCATGGTTACGTTCCATCGCTCCTCGTCGTCTAGCACGTGATCCTAACCATATAGAGATCTTAAGGCGCTGCCATCATATTCTGGAATTCAATCGTTCCATAGTTGCCATGGTTACGTTCCATCGCTCCTCGCGCTCCCTATTTCCTAACCAGACACCGACATTGTAAGTGTAATTACGTACGCTGTGTGGTTAGAACGACATGAAAAATTGATGTTAAAATATTTTAAAGAAAACATAATAAATCAGGATGTTTCAACATTAATAAAAACGTGCTTCGAATGCATAATTTCTGTTTCGACATGTTTTTCAGGGTCGCCATGTGCGGAAAATAGCAAAAACAAGGTCCATAAGGAACAGTGTTAGGACTAAAGCACGTCTGTGAAAACTTTAAGAGGGTCAAAGACGTGATTTTTATTTTAAATAGCTCTTGAATTTATTCGTCGGAGGCGTGCGTGGAAAAATCGCGACGTACGCGTTCACCTTGGTCTCTCTTCGAGTTTTGACAAAAATCAAAAAAATAAGGGAACCGAGAAAATGGAGGAGGAATCCAAAAGGGGGAGAAAATTGGGAAAATATACAAACAAAAAATTCAGCCAAAAATATTTATACTCGAGAAAAGCATCAACAGGATGAAAAAAGCTCATTTCCAAGTTGGAAAAAAGCCAAACTCGACATCTTTAATAAAAACTTTCTCCTTGAAGTCCTGCTTCATGTTGAAAAAGTGTGTAGACAAACAGCAGAAAATAGCATTTTGGGACACTTGCATGAAATCTGACGTCATCGACACTGAAATTACGACGTCATTCAGTGAACTTTGACGTCACGTGGAGTTCGAACGTCATTGGACACAAGCTGATGACGTCACTTATACACATGATTGACATTGAAATATGACGTCACATTTATGAAAACTAACGTAATGATGTAACATGTAATGATGACGTCAATTTTACAAAAACTGTCTTCATTGGCTATCAGATGATGACGTCATTAATATCAAATTTGACGTCATTAAAACGCTGGTCGATGTCTAACGTCATTTGCGATGATAACGTCATAATTATGAAACACTGGTCGATAACTGACGTCATTGAGATCAATCTTAAAAAACTCAAACAACATGCTGAAGTCTTGTTTTTTAAGAACGAGGGCCCCAAAATTGACTTCTCGGGACCCTTTTCCCTTCGATGAACTCTTGTTTCCATTCCTATGAGGCCCCAAACGCTAAAGATACACTTTAGATTAATCAGACTCGTGCTTTTGATGAACCGGTGCCCTTTGCAAACCGTTCCTCGGCTAAAGATATCTAAAACTCTGATTTTCATTCTAGATCCAAGGCGAAGGGGCCCTAATGTCAGGTGGCGCCACCGCGGTGGACTTCAAGTACCGCGGGATGGTGGGCACGATGATGACAATGGCCAGACAAGAAGGAGTTAGGAGCCTCTACGGTGGACTCAGCGCGGGTCTTCAGCGCCAGATGTGTTTTGCATCTGTCCGCATAGGTCTCTACGATAACGTCAAAGGGCTTTATCAGGACATACTCACCAGCGGTAAATAAACTGGCCCTAACATCATCCCGCTCGACATCAAGTTTCTCGCTTCTGGTAATTGACCGTCTTCAATTTCTTCTCCAGGTAATCCCAATTCGGCCCAAACCTTCGCCATTCGTATTTTGGCGGCTATTACTACGGGTGGGGCCGCGGTTCTTTTCGCACAACCCACCGATGTGGTCAAGGTCCGGATGCAGGCTCAGTCCACGGGGGTCAAGAGGTATAGCGGATGTGCCGATGCCTACAAGAAAATTGCACGACAGGAAGGAGTCAAAGGGCTCTGGAAAGGTCAGTTTGTTACAAAAATTGCGGGAATGTAAAATACGGTGGATTTTGGGTCTTTGGGACACAGGGTCCTACGCTTTGTGGATTGCGGAACTTTGGTCCTTCAAAGTCCTTAAAGTCCAGAATCCACCGTACCAAACTTTCGATGCGTACAAACACGAGTTCTTACCGCGGTCCTTTGACAAGATGAACCCGTACATGGGGAACATTTGATGAAATAAGTATTCTTCTCTCCAGGACTGTTGCCGAACATGGCCAGAAACGCCGTGGTCAACGTTGCCGAAATAGTTTGCTACGACATCATCAAAGACACGATCTTGTCGTACAGACTGATGACGGACAACGTCGGATGTCATTTCGTCTCTGCCGTAGCAGCGGGCTTTTGCACAACGGTCATCGCATCTCCGGTGGACGTGGTCAAGACTAGGTAAGGGCAGTTCAATGGGCACGAGCGGTGGTTATGCGAATACTTACCAGCCGCAAAAATGTTCTTTTGGTGGCTCGTGAGGACCGCATCTCATAAGCGAACGAAACATGTCAAGGACCCATTGCCGCAGAAGTTCAACATTTTTATCTTCTTCTTCCAGATGTATGAATTCCAGTCCAGGTCAATATAAAGGAGCGATCGATTGTGCGATCAAGATGTTCGTTAGAGAAGGAGGAGTAAGGGCCTTTTACAAAGGGTAAGGGCATCGTGTGACATTGTTGCGCATTCATGTCTTAGGACATGTTTTGACAGGGAAAGCCTCATACACTTGCATGCGGATGTCTTCGAGTAGAGCCAAATGGCCCAAAGGCAGCTAGGGTCATTGCGGACCTAAGGATCGGCAATAAAAAACCCTTACGATAAACGTGCTGCCAAGTAGAGTTTAGGGCCCAAAGGCATTTAAGGACTGAGGGCCTAAACTTTCAAAGAGAACGTCCCATGCGCATGCATAAGATTGCCGAGTAGAGTTGAGGGGCCCCAAAGGCATTACGAGGACCCAAGGAACGGCAGTATAAATCCGTGTGCATGCCTTTGAGTAGAATCTTAGGGCCCAAAATCTTAAGTCTTAAAACATCCCACGCAGAAGGTTGTCGTTGTTATCGATTAGAGCCTAGGGTCCAAACTGCATCTCGAACCATCGAAAAGCGTCATGTGCCCTTAGCGTCTTAACCGGTCTTCATCCGTCTCGTTCCAGATTTATCCCGAACTTCAGCCGCTTCGTGTCCTGGAACATCTGCATGTGGATCTCGTACGAACAGTTGAAGCGCTTGCTGATGCAAGGATCTCACCCTCACATGGCCGCGGCCTGAGTTAGGGCACTTTTAAGATATCAACCGTTTAAAATGAGCAACGGTCCCGGAAGACAGAAAAGGACCCGAGCACCGCACGACGATGTCGATGAAACCCACTAACGCAAACATTTCCAAGAAGCTGCCGTATTTCATATAAAAAAACTTTGAATTTTATAAAAGTTTGGATAAAAATTGTATATAATATATGTATAAAATGCTATTTTGCCGTAAATCCGCGATGGATTTTAACGGTGCGAATAAATAAAACTCGTGTTTTCGCAAAACTCTGATTCCGTGGTTTAAAACTTTCGATTTATTTGGCTTCGTATAAATTAAAAACTGTACAAAAAAAGCTATTAAATCGTTTTCGGTATATTAAGATATTATAGAAAAAAGTATTTTATGAATCTGGCAAAAATGACTAAAGGACCGCGATCTTCCTCGCGGTCGTCGCGGATTAAACCGCAAGCTTTCACAACGTGGACTCGATGCCCGTTGCGTGGGCATCTTCCGTGTGGACGCTGCTGTGGCTGTCGAGACTCGTGGTGTCGCTGTCGTTGCTGTGCGGACTGGAATAGCTCGCGGCTTCTTGAAGCCGCATCAACATGTTTAGCTAAAAGTAAGCGAAACGGAACATTAAACCACGGCTTTGCCACTCTGCGGTATCCGTGCTGCGGAAAACACCGCTAACATCTAGGTGTCCGCTTTCGAGTTTGCGGCTAGCGAGCATATGTGCCGCTCTTTTGTGCAGCATCTACAATTTGGAAGCGGGATGGATATTTTGTGGTTATCAAGAACATGCGGCACTCTGTGGTGCGGCATCGGTGGTTTAGTAAACTACGAAAACATCTAGATGTTCGTTTTAAGGAATTTGCGGCTTGCGAGAGTATGTGGCTCTCTTTCATGCGGCTTCTACAATTTGGAAGCGGGATATTTAGCGGGTTATCAAGAACTTGTGGGACTCTGCAGTGCGGCAACCGTGGCTCGAAAAACCACAGAAACATCAATGTGTCCGCTTCAGAGAGTTGCGGATAGCAAGAATTTAATCCACTCTTTGGTCCGGATTCGTGTTATGGACAGCCGCGCAAACATTTGTGTAGCCACTTTAAGAGATTTTGCAGCTAGCAGAAAGTTGCGGTACTTTTTAGCTACGATCCACATTTTGTAAAAGCGAGACTGTGCGGCTTTAGAGAATTTGTGCCACTTTTGTCATGCAAAATCCACATTTCGGGAGAGTGAGATTCTGCGGTTAGAGAGAATGTGACACTCTTAATGCCCGATCCACAATTTGAAAGCGTGAAACTTTGCGACTAACTATAATCCACATTTAGCGGCTAATGAGAACATGTGCTACTCGTCAACGTAGCGAAAAATTTCAGAAACTTTTTTTGCCGCGACATCCACATTTCGAAAGTGGTTTCCAACGAGACCTTTGGTAACATCGTTAACATTAAACTCCGATAACTCCGGCACTTACCAACGGATCTCCTTCCAAGTCGCTCTGCACGGAGCTGGTGGATTTGGCTCCCAAACCGCCGGGTCCCGGATGCCCTTCGTAGCCGACGTCTTCGGGTCTCAGGCGCAGGAGAGACGGCCAATCCAAGGAGGTCGTTCCGGAAGGCCACGGATACGTCTCGATGACCCATTCCGTGGGATCTTCCCAAGGAGCGCGGCGGCCGTACAGCTGAATAAAAGAAATAATCCATCGTTAGCGAAGGAGGATAAAATTGTCAAGGCACGCAGAGTCAGAGTTTTACATAGTTAACGAGTGACCCGCAAGATAATGTCGAAGCAAAGGACCTTAACGACAAAAAAGATCGGTTCACCCAAAGCCCTTTCGGACATAGTTAACGGGCGATCCACTAGCGAACGGCAAAGGAATTAAGGACAAGACATTCATCAGAAGCCCTAACGGGGGGCACAAGAAAAATCCATACGGCCAACTGGCGAATGCTACGAAAGGTCCGCTCACCTGCAGCCCTTCCCGCACCGCTTCCAGAAGGTAAGGGACCACCGAATAATTCCAGAGATCGGTGAACCACACCTGAGATGCGGCTGCATCGATTGGACACGACAGAAAGAGTCGAGGACCTACAAAAAAAAAAAAAAAAAGGTCGTTCTAAAGACCCGATCGCAAACATCAAAGTGTTTCGTAGCTCGGTCCCTTAACGTACCGATAGTGACGTCCGAAGAGCTGTGCGTCTCCAAGAACTTGTTGAGCTGCAGCCAAACTTTTGGCATCCAGTCGATGATTTTGATCAAGTCGTTGTTCCTCGTGTTCATCCTCGTTTCCACTTCGACTAGCTTTCGACACAAGTGACGACCGAGGAAACCTTTCACCGGTTCCATGTGATTGGCGCAAAGGACCCACCTGAAAAGTTAACGGGAACAAATTAAGTTTACTTCGCAGTTGAAAAATAAGAGTCAACGATTCGTAACATCCAAGGCTCTCGTAAAGTTTATTAAACCGCCAGGACAGATTAAAATCTTAACGTATCTAGCTTTCGGACAGATATTTCATAGATGTTAGTTGTCGGCTTAAAGTCTCGTTAAGTTTACGACAATCGACGAGTACGTATAAGATCCGAGGGTTTAAGTTTGTTCGATCGATTAAAAGCCCGCCGTATTCACTGGTTAACGGTAACAAATCAGAGGCAGTTAGCGTTAAGTTTACTTTGCTTTTTTTAACGAATCGTAAGACACTAGGGTCTCGTTAAGTTTATTGAACCGCTTCGATAGATTAAAATCTTAATGTACCTAGATTTCGGAAAGCTATTTCATAGATCTTAGTTGTCGGTTTAAGGTCTCGTTAAGTTTTTCAACAATCGACGAGAACGTATAAGATCCGAGGGTTTCGTTAAATT
>JAQGAE010002841.1:0-16443 GCA_034696685.1 Julus scandinavius | reverse complement strand
GTGCAATGCTTTTCCTAGTTAACTCACGGTTAACCTTAGGTTTAGCTTAACCTTTGTTGGTGCAACCGGCCCTTAGTCTGGTTAAATCTTAACTCAACTTTAGCGTGTTCCAAGTTAACCAAATCTGGAATAAATGACCTCTTGTGGCTTAGTTGACCTAACCCATATCAAAGTCTGGTTAAATCCTAATCTAGGTTTAGTGTGGTCCAACTTAACCAGACTTTAATCTGGTATATATGACATTTGTGTATCAGAAATTAGCCATATCTGACTATATCCAAGTACATGGTACAGGGGTGTGTAGAAAATACAACTGCTGCATTTATCGGAATTCGGATGTTAATCAGGGATGACCCTCGGAATTTTTGTTGTACATTTCATATATGGAACCATATCAGGCCCTATCTAGATAACGCTGTTTAACTAAAGTCAACAAATACACAATCGCATCTTTTTTTGATAATTCCTCAACCTGCGCCCCCTGGCGGATGAACATGGAAGACTTTCTACATATGGCTACACCTGAAATTGGGCATGTATATTTTGCATCTCCATGTTTGTGTCATGTACACGATACCCATATATACAGTAGAACCCCTCTAAACTAATATCGTTGGGACCGGGTGCTTGGTATTAGTTTAGAGGGAGATAAGATTGACTATGGGGCCCCTGTTGGAACCAGCAGTCAGTATTAGTTTAGACGGGTTCTACTGTATATGCCATGTACAGAATATCCATATACAGTAGAACCCCTCTAAACTAATATCGTTGGGAACTTGGGATCGGGTGCCTGGTATTAGTTTAGAGGGAGATTAGATTGACTATGGGCCCTAGTTGGAGCCAGCAGTCTGTATTAGTTTAAAGGAGTTCTACTGTATATGCCATGTACAGAATATCCATATACAGTAGAACCCCTCTAAACTAATTTCGTGATTCTTGGTATTAGTTTAGAGGGAGATTATATTGACTATGGGGCGCCAGTTGGAGCCAGCAGTCTGTATTAGTTTAAAGGGGTTCTACTGTATATGCCATGTACCGAATATCCATATTCAGTTTAACCTCTCTAAACTAATATCGTGATTCTTGGTATTAGTTTAGCGAGAGATTAGATTGATTATGGGGCCCTAGTTGGAGCCAGCAGTCTGTATTAGTTTAGAGGGGTTATACTGTATATGCCATGTACAGAATATCCATATACAGTAGAGCCTCTCTAAACTAATATCGTGATTCTTGGTATTAGTTTAGAGGGATAATAGATTGACTATGGGGCCCCTGTTGGAACCAGCAGTCAGTATTAGTTTAGAGAGGATATTAGTTTAATAACGGGTATTATTTTAGAGGGGTTCTAATGTATGTGCCATGTACAGAATATCCATATACAGTAGAACCCCTCTAAACTAATATCATTGGGTCTGGGAGCTTGGTTTCAGTTTAGAGGGAGATAAGATTGAATATGGGGCCCCAGTTGGAACCAGCAGTCAGTATTAGTTTAGAGGGGTTCTACTAAATGTGCCATGTACAGAATATCCATATACAGTAGAACCCCTTTAAACTAATATCGTGATTCTTGGTATTAGTTTAGAAGAGATTAGATTGACAATGGGGCCCCAGTTGGAACCAGCAGTCAGTATTAGTTTAGAGGGGTTCTACTGCATGTGCCATGTGAAGCATATCCATACATGTTCCATGTACAGTATAGCCCAAATTTAACGTTTTCAGCTATAGGTTGAAATCCATTCCTTGACCCTACAGCTATTTTCAACAGTTAAAAGTATGACAAAAAAACATGTTTATGGAAGAGGGCGGTTTTTTTCCTCTTAACCGTCGGTTAACCGCCATTTAATCGTGTTCTGTGTCTGTTTTTGAATTTGGGGGAAGTTTTAAAAAGTACTACTAGATATGTGTTAAGATAAGGGACGAGGGTTTATTGTTTATCTCGGGTACATTTCCACCTCTAATATGGCTGGATGAAGGTGAAACTTGAATTTTGTTAGCCATTTTTTTTTTATTTGGCAGGGTCACTCACTGCTTTAAATGGCCATGACTTGGACGGGGGTGGAAATTTACTTTTTGTCCCGGCACATGAAAAACTAAAAACAATTCTGTCCTCGTCCCACTTAAAAACATATTTAGTTTGTTTTTTGTGTAAATGCCAAGTATAAAATGAACTACTTACCGTAATTTACGGACTTTAAGACGCATCTTAATTTTTAAGTAATTTAAAAAAAAAACAAGTATAAGATGCACCTGAATTTTGGAGGCAATTTTTTGAAGAAAAAAGTATGTCTTATATAGTCTGTAAAATACGGTAACAATCTTCGGCATAACACTCGCGAAATTTAAATGGATAAAGGTGAATTAATAAAAATGTTATTTATTGACATTATGAGTCTCTGCTCATCACATCTTAATTACATTAATATTAATGTTTATGTGAAATTAGAGCGTGGCCGTTGGCTGCTGGGCGATGACAGTTATTATTAATGTTAGATAAAAGAAAAGGTATTAATTCCACTGCTGTAATGGGGGAAGTAAGGGTGAAGTGCTTTAGTTGAGGATGAGGGGATGAGCCTTCAGCACCTAGCTGGGAATTTTGCCTACAAGGGGGAACTTCCACACCTTCTTAAGGGGTCTTTAATGTGCAACAATCTACATGGGACCTCAGTTTAAACTCTCATCCAAAAAAGCCACCACTTTGGAATTACTCCCATCTGTAAAAATTTCCACCGACCTCGACCGGGGAGCGAACCCCCACCTTAGGATCACGTAACCCACTCAACTGCCAGCATCGGCAGCCAACTTTTGTGATTTAAGTCCAGGTGGAAATCCAACCAACCAATTCTATCCAAACCCTAAATTTAGCGGCTTACAACCTTTTGATTATTTTAATTAAATTAATTACACTCTCAATTAACAATTTTAAAGTTGTTGTTGTTGTTGTTGTTGTTGAAGAATGAATAATTATTAAACAAATTAATACATCCAACAACTAATTAATCTTATAAGAACAGTTTAAGTTCCACAAATGCATATTTCATGTTGCACTATTAAATATTAGACTGGTATTGCCAGCTGGAGATGATATTGTCAGAAATTAACCCTTCAAATACCCTTTATGTGAATATCGTTGAGAATTGCTAAAGTTGTTGCCAAGGCTGGTAACAACCTGATAGATTGCACATTATCACTCAATTATTCCCTAATGTGTTATTATATTCAAAATGGCTTTCAGCTAAGATTGAATTCATTCCGTGACATCATCTGGCTAGTGTTTTTGCTATTAGTAACTTGATAATTTGAAAAATGATTCTCAATAATTGGAAAGTTGTCTTTTGAGAAATGTAAAAAACCAAGATAATTGTATTTAAAAGCAAAAAAATTGGAAATGTGGTTCTCATTTACTAGTTTGCTCTTAAAAATTAATAAGTAATTTGTTGAAATATGCAAATCTCTTAAACTTGCAATGAGGAACTGTTGACTGACAAGCTAGATGACTATTGAGGAACTCCATTATGCTGAACCAACTAATGCAGAGCTACCAGTAGTTGGTGACTTGATCTCCAAATAATACTGTTAAGTGTCTTTACACGACAAAGTTGGAACTTAAACACAGACAATGTTTTCTTGTATCTGCGGTCAAATGAGATTAACAATTGCCTCTCGATCCTAAGGTGCGTGGTTCGCTCCCAGATCGAGGTTGGTGGGAATTTTTATGGATTGGATAGATTCTCGAAGTGGTGACTTTCTGATGAGTTTAAACCGAGGACCATTGTAGATTGTTGCGCATCAAGGCTAGACGCGTACTAGCACTAGCGATTTCTTTCTAGGGCAACTAAACTATTTGATCACCCAAAACTTGCTTGTATGGTTGCAAAGCTGAAACTTAAAGGAATTAACAGAATAGCACCAGCCTTGTAAGGTGCGCACCAGCGATTAAATAGTTGCTTCTAAAGCTGCAGTGCAGCATAAAGTCCTTAAAGTTGTGTGCGATTAAAAAATCGCAGGGGAACACAAATACCCTGGCACCTATCACTCCAAATCATTTAATCACCCTCAGATTGGAATGTGTTTCAATATTTTAGTTGCCTCAATTAGAAAGTTGCCAGTGCATGAGGTTCAATTGAAACTAATGGTTTCATTTTAGTGATTAAAAAGTTGCTAGTGCATGCCTAGCCTAAAGACCCCTCAAAATGGGGTGGATGTCTCTCCTCATAGGCAAAATTTCCAGGTAGGTGTTGAAGGCTCTTCACCTGGCAAGTGTGTTTAGTTCTAGAGTTGCAGAAATAGGCCAACTTTAAAAATCAACAAACAAGTTCATGACTAAATCTTATCTTTGCCCCAGCTAAGTGGTGAGGGTTGGTGGAAAGAAGCTGCCTTTTATAGCTAGGATGAGTCCATTATCATTTGAGGTGGGGTGATAGTGGGGTGCGTCCATTATTACACTTGTAGAGGGGTGTTTGGATGAAGTGAAGTGAAAGGAGGGGAGTAGAAAAACCATGATATCCTTTTAAAAAAAATGGCATCCATGTAAGGTTTTGAAGAAACTAATTTTTAATGTTGCTGGTCAACATGATTGCCCCCAACTTTGTTTCATGGAAGTTGTTTTTGGTGCGGACACTGTTTGTGGTTTGCGCCGACATGTCCTGAAAAACATGTTTCGACACTCGGCTTTGCAGAAATGTGGTTTCGCGACACGTTTGCTCAGGTGCGGACCGGCTTTAGTAGAACATAGTTAACATGTAATTAATGATTAAACGGATCACTTCTGTGTAAATCGCTTTGTTTACACCATGATGATGAATGGGATTTTCCCATAACTGTCAGCGCCATCTATGCTACATCATTATATTATCAGCTGGGTTTTTAGTTGCCGTTTGTCGTGCAAATATTATGTGGTACAGTTATTATCATTGCCAACAAGCATATCATCCAAATGTCTCCTTGATTATTTGATCGTTAATTAGCTTGTTAGGTAATTAGTTTTATGAATTGTGTGTCTAAGACCTGGCTGACATCTGGCCAGCTAATATTTTGCCAGATTTTTCACCAGACCTTGTTTTCATGTGTTTTTCTGCCACAAGGATAAACAGGAGACAGGTGCGAATACACGAGGAAGCGTCATAGGTTTATTTGAACGAATTAAGTATGTGGTCACATTGCCAAAATGCAAACCTCCAAATTACGTCAGCACTTGCGTCTCTGTTTAATCAAATGACTAATGTTGACATTATGTAATTTTACAAAAATGCTAATGTATGAAAAACAGGGGAAACTGGCTTATAAAGTTGTAAAGGCTTAAAAAGGCTTAAAATGCTTTCAAAGCTTAAAAAGGCTGAAAATGTGTGCCTAAGTTTGGGGGAGTAGGAAACATGGCTAAAAATTGTTTTAAATATGCTTAGACTCGTTTGGATTTTGGCTGAAAAACTTTTGGAAACATAAACATGTTTGGATTTTGGCTGAAAAACTTTTGGAAGCTTAGACATGTTTTGATGTTGGCAGAAAAACTCTTGGTTGGAAATGTTTGGATGTTGGCTGAAAAACTTTTGGATGTTTGAGATTGCAAAGTTTGGATGTGGGCTGACAAATTTTTGGGAGTTTGAGATTGCAATGTTTGGAAGTTTGAGATGGCAAAGTTTGGAAGTTTGAGATTGCAATGTTTGGATGTGGGCTGACAAACCTTTTGAAGTTTGAGATTGCAAAGTTTAGATGTTGGCTGACAAACTTTTGGAAGTTTGAGATTGCAATGTTTGGATGTTGGCTGACAAACTTTTGGAAGTTTGAGATTGCAATGTTTGGATGTTGGCTGACAAACTTTTGGGAGTTTGAGATTGCAATGTTTGGATGTTGGCTGACAAACCTTTGGAAGTTTGAGATTGCAATGTTTGGATGTTGGCTGACAAACTTTTGGAAGTTTAGAAATTTTTGGATGTTGGCTGACCAATGTTTGGAAGTTTGAGATTGCAATGTTTGGATGTGGGCTGACAAACTTTTGGAAGTTTGAGATTGCAATGTTTGGATGTTGGCTGACAAACTTTTGGAAGTTTGAGATTGCAATGTTTGGGTGTTCGCTGACAAACTTTTGGAAGTTTGAGATTGCAATGTTTGGATGTTGGCTGACAAACGTTTGGGAGTTTGAGATTGCAATGTTTGGATGTTGGCTGACAAACGTTTGGAAGTTTGGGATTGCAATGTTTGGATGTGGGCTGACAAACTTTTGGGAGTTTGAGATTGCAAAGTTTGGATGTTGGCTGACAAACCTTTGGAAGTTTGAGATTGCAATGTTTGGATGTTGGCTGACAAACTTTTGGAAGTTTGAGATTGTAATGTTTGGATGTGGGCTGACAAACTTTTGGGAGTTTAAGATTGCAATGTTTGGATGTTGGCTGACAAACTTTTGGAAGTTTGAGATTGCAATGTTTGGATGGTGGCTGACAAACTTTTGGAAGTTTGAGATTGCAAAGTTTGGATGTTGGCTGACAAACTTTTGGAAGCTTAGACATGTGCGTTTGTTGTCTGAAAAACTTTTGGAAGCTAAAACTTGTTTGGATGTTGTCAAAAACTTTTGGAAGTTTACAAATATTTTTGGAAGTTATCTAAAATGTCGTGAAAAAGCATTAGTTGGTTGACAAAGTTTGGAAGCTAATTGCAAAACATTTTGAATTTGTCTAAATTTGACATAATTTATGATTTGTTGGACAAGTGGTTTTCTGTTTATCCATTTTGGCATTAATTTTCCATATATTTGATGTGTGGACACTTTCATTATAATACCTCATTAATCTAATCGAGCAGGTTTTTGGATTCTGTCATTAATTAAATTTGGTGTGGCTTCATTAAGTTATTGTTGTTGATGGTGAAATAATATTTGAACGTATTAGTCCGGATATGAACTAATTAAATTTAGGGATGATGGATGAAAGCGATGTGTGGTCACTTAAGCCAGGTCTCTCCACCAACTGGAAACATGTCAACATGAAACAACAAACACACAAACCTAGAACAATGAATGTAGAAACAAAGTGGGTTTTGTGTCTGTAGAAATAATATAAGGAAATTATTTAAAATTTAATGCGTGAGGCCATATTAAAAAAAAGGCTTTAATCGGGGAGTTAATTACTCGTAAACATGTTAATCTAAACCAATGGGATTAAAGTAGTCAATTAATTTATTAAAGTAGGTAATTAAAGAAATATCAAATGACTTTTTAATCTTAAAAGTTGTTTGGCTTTCGTTTTTATCCTCGCTAATCACGATTAGAAATAGTTTTAATAGTAAAATAAACGCTTTTATTAGACGTGGGCACGAAATGGATTTCAGCATGGTTGAAATTAATCATACACGTATATCCACATGTAAATATTATGGTTATGCATACATGTCCAATATGCCATTTTCTACATATTCAAGTTATAATATTCAGGTACATGTTGACATGTTCGTATATGGCATTTTTTACATGTTCCATTTCTGATATGCCCATAAATGGCATTTTTTACATGTTCAATTTCTGATATGCCCATAAATGGCGTTTTCTACATGTCCTATTTCTGATATGCTCGTATATGGTATTTTCTACATGTTCAGTTTCTGATATGACAATATATGTTCATATATGGCATTTTTTACATGTCCAATTTCTGATATGTCCATATATGGCATTTTTTACATGTTCAATTTCTGATATGCCCATAAATGGCGTTTTCTACATGTCCTATTTCTGATATGCTCGTATATGGTATTTTCTACATGTTCAGTTTCTGATATGGCAATATATGTTCATATATGGCATTTTTTACATGTCCAATTTCTGATATGTCCATATATGGCATTTTCTATATGTCCTATTTCTGATATGCCCATAAATGGCGTTTTCTACATGTCCTATTTCTGATATGCCCATATATGGCATTTTCTACATGCTCAGATTCTGATATGCCTCTGTTCTTTTCTACACGTTTAGTTTTTGATATTCAGATACATGTTCATATACTATGACATTTTATACATGTCCAATTTCTGATATACCCATAAATGGCATTTTCTACATGTCTTATTTCTAATGTGCTCATATATGGTATTTTCCACATATTCAATTTATGATATGTCACTATGTTCTTTTCTACATGTTCGATTTTGGATATGCCATTATATACCCGTATGTGACATTTTTTACATGTCCAATTTCTGATATGATAATATATGTTCATATGTGGCATTTTTTACATGTCCAATTTCTGATATGCCTGCTCATATATGGCATTTTTCTACATGTTAGATTTTTGATATGTCAATATACATATGTTCTAATATGGCATTTTCTACATGTTTAATTTCTAATATTCAGATACATGTTCGTATGTGGCAATTTCTACATGTCCAATTTCTGATATGCCACTATGTTCTTTTCTACATGTTCGATCTTTGATATGTCAGTATACATATGTTCATGTATGGCATTTTCTACATGTTTAATTTCTGATATTCAGATACATGTTCTTATGTGGCAATTTCTACATGTCCAATTTCAGATATACCAATGCATATTCTTTTCTACATGTTCGATCTTTGATATGCGAATATAGAATGAGTCATGCATGGCCCATATCTAATTTTATTTCAACATATTTTTTTTTTGTGATAAACTCTCCTACTTTTAGCCAGAACAAGTTGTGATATTTCCAAGAAATTTCGTTTCCAAATTTCCTGATCTACAAATTTATGTTGCACATGTCAAGAGAGATGTGGGGAAATTGACCTTGGTCATTCCATATCTGGACTTTTTTTTCTTCTTCTTCTTCTGTTTGGCCCACATTTTTAAAGTGATGCACTTTTTGGGAGGAGGAGGACATAATGTAACACTCACTCTATGAACAATGTGTGTTTAAACAAGTTGATGTATGACTGTTGAAAATAAGCGATTTTTGCCTATGGCCATATCTGGTTAGAGTTGACCTTGTCTGCCATGAAATGCTGGGGTCTTTAGCCTTAAAAATTTCAAGGACTGGAGATGAAGGACGATAAAGCAGAATGCATTCCTGTCTCACCAGGATGGGAATTTGAACATGTAAAAAATTGTACATGGATATGAAAATATGGTAGAATTTAATATATGGCTTTCTTGACCATCAGTGGTCTTACAGTAGATACGAATGTGTGACCTCGTATGTGTCCGTGACATTACATTTCAGAGTACAGTAGAACCTGTCTAAATGCATATTCTTGGGTACGATGAAAATATGCTTTTATACGGGTTATGCATTTAGACAGGTTCATTTACGAGGGATGTCCCGAAACTAAGTTACGCAGGGCATTTACTCGTGAACTGCTTATAAAATCCAAAAACGGAAATGTACATTTTAAAGAGGGAAGGGACCTTTCTCTATTTTTCAACATAGTCCCCGAGCCGATTGATGCCCTTTTGGGGATCTTTGGATCACCAAGAACAAAGACCACAATGGGTAAACTTAACTGTTTAATTATTATTAAACGTATTTTTGTGCCTAATAATCATTTAAGAAGTAGACATAATCACTCTAAACCACTGGCGGAGCTTCGTGCTAAAACGGATGCTTACTATTGGTCCTTCTTTTTGCTTGCGATTAGACGACGGAATAATCTTCCTAGTGATAGTGTAAATTCCGTTAAAGTTCAGTTTCACAATGATGTCGAAGTCGCTACTGACGTAGGAGAATTCTCCTGAAATGCCGATTCTGTGTCGCTACGGCTTCAACCTTGTTTTGGGAGAGAACAGATCAATCCCCTTTTCTTGCTTACTCCATTATCTATCCCTTTGCCGTTTCCTGTCTGCACTCTTACCCCATGTCACCATCCTCATACCGTTACCTTTAACCCCTTTTCTAATCGTTTGTCCTTTCCTGTCCTGTGGTAATTTGTCTGGGTACCTGTAATGGCTAACTGAAGGCGTTCCTCGGAACTGTGCCCAGCGGGTCTCCCTAATGGAAGAAAAAATTGAAAACCGTTGAATTTTCCAAACATTCTGAATTAGTTTTCTTATTGAACAATTGAGAATTAGGCTTGTCCAATTATTTTGTATATTTCTTCAACAATTTTGAAACTTTCCTTCAATCGTCCAACTGTTGAATTGTCAATTAAGCGAATTATTCATTTGTTCAATTTGCCGAGAAACATTAGGATTATCGAACACGAATTGTCTTGCTATTAGCCAAAAGTTTGGACTATTTGGATGTGCAATAATCCTCAATTTTCCTTCTATTATTAATGTCTTGATTTGGAAATGCAATAAGCCAATGATTTCTTGTAGTTTAATATTTTATCATGATTTTGAAATAAATTTACATTTTTCAGTCCCATAGCAAAATGAAATGAGACTGGGATTAATGGGACTTGCTAATGAGACCAATAAGACAAGCAGTGGGACCTAATGGGAGCTCGTCTGATATTTTTAATTGGGTCATTTAAATTAATAATGTGTAATATCGTTTAATACAATAATACAGTCGCTGATTATTATGACTGCATTAGTTTTTGTGTCCACTAATAATAACACTTTTGGTAGCCAAAGGCGCTTCAGCTAAAAGGTTTTATGAAGGACATTTTAAGGCGACGATAAGAAATGTGAAAAATGTGAGTTTAATTGCTCACCAGGTGGCAGCCCATTTTTCAAATTACATTTTTATTTCTTTTTTATTGCGTGGGATTTTGACATTTGCAATTTGCAATTTCCCTTTTTTTATTATCCTTTTTATGCATGCTTTTGTATTCACTTGATGTGCGCTGCAAAGTTAAACATCAAATTTTATTTTTTAAATGCATTTGAAATTGAGATTTTCATCTGAAAATGAAATGCAAAAGGCTTAAGGACACCCGGTAAAGCTGAACTGTGATTGGTCAATTCAATATAATTTTAAGATGAACAGATTTAGATGATAGTGGGTGGATATTGTAATTTTGGGCAGTAATTGAGCATCATTTGAGTAATGACTAAAAGATTAATTAAATATAAATGTATTCAAAATTGCGCTTTTGCATTAAAAGAGATTTTTCTGCTCTAGAAATGCAATTTTTCTTATTTTTAAAAATGTAATTTTTTTGCATTAAAATTATTTTTTTACTAAGGTACAAGTGCGATTTTTAAGATAAAAATTCAAACTTTAAAGACATTAAATTGTATGGTATCTTTTCATTTTTGAGACATTATTCAATATTTTAAATTTGATCCTCAACTCTAGGAAATGTAATGTAAAGTTTCTCTGATTTACAACGAATTATGGGGCATTATGTCGAAAAATAGTCTTATCTTGAATATCTTGAATCTTATCTTTGAATAAATTGAGATATATTTTTGTAGCAATTACTATGTTATATGGCAAAGCTAATTTTAAAGTTGTTTACATCATGTTGTTGTTTCTCGCACATTTCTAAAACTAATTGTTGGAAAATGTGTGAAACATTTTTTTTGCTTATGGGATAACAACTTCAAAAAAAAACTAAACGTCGTTTTTGGTCTTATTAAAATAATCCTTACTTAATTGTTTTCGCTACTGCTTGTAAAACGACTGTTTGAAACAAGTTATGGTAAGCTTGTGTTGTGTGCCAAGTTAATCGCGTATAAAACCACATCTGCAAAATTAGCAAACTTTTTATGATAAATCTGACTTCTGAAAAGTTTTAAAACATTTTTTTTTATTATTTCAGATTCAACGACCAAGATGGCGAACTGGAGAGCGGACGAAGTGGACGCTACCCTAGCGGCAGATTTCGACGACAGTTTGTCGGGACTCGGAATTGAACTGGGAACTGCCAGCTACAACATGAGGTGAGTACATTGTGATGATGGTGATGAAAATGGGACCTTATGGGGACCATGTATCTAAGACCAGGTCCCAAACCTCTTCTGAAGCGCTTTCTCGGGTCCAAGAGCCCGCGGTTATGTACGTGTCAAGCACATCCATACATGAACATACTTGTATGTGATATATATAAAGCTATATATGGACAAACATGTATTATCCATGGACTTGTATATGTTATACTGCCAGAACAGCCAGAAATGGTGTTTAAACTGTATACTCGAGTTCAAACCATAAGTGAACAAACATATCTGTCCTGGTGACCAGGTCTAGCCATGCACATGAAAGTCCATATTTGGCCAAATTGACTGCATAATCCGAGCAGTATGTAATTCAGACTTCACCTTATGTTAAATGAACTAATTGTTGTTGTTGTTGTTTTTGTTCGGTGATCTGGTTCTGTGCTTTATTCCTCGTTTTTTGATGTTTTGCATCCGTTTGTGTTCGACCTTCATGAATCAAGTTTTTTATGCGATTTGTCATTTGAGGTCCGCTTACGAAGATTCATGGCTTATTATTGTGTTGTTGTTGTTGTTGTTGTTGTTTTTAGTGTAGTTTACTTGTTGACCATCGGAAATCATCCATTTGATACTTTGACTAAATTGACAAAAAATAACTATCATCATCGGATGCCAGTTTTTGGTGTTTATTTTGAAATTCTAAAGTGTTCAATAATTAGGGACCTGAAAAGATCAGGTGTAATAGAATCAACCCTCCTCTTTATAGATATGGGATCATTTTTACTCTCAGATTAACAGGTGATGGGATATTCCCATATACAAGTCTGTACCAAAGTGGCTCCCGCTGGCCCAAAGTTGCTCCCGCTGCCCCCAAAGTTGCTCCCGCTGCCCCCAAACGTGCTCTCGTTGCCCTCCAAAGTTGCTCCCGCTGCCCCCAAAGTTGCTCCCGCTGCCCCCAAAGTGGCTTCCGCTGCCCCCAAAGTGGCTCCCGCTGCCCCCAAAGTTGCTCCCGCTGCCCCCAAAGTTGCTCCCGCTGCCCCCAAAGTTGCTCCCGCTGCCCCCAAAGTTGCTCCCGCGGCCCCCAAAGCTACTCCCGCTGACCCGCAGCTATTTCCACTGTAACCCAAAGCAAGTCCACATTTGTATGGTTCAGCACTTGGCCATTTTGAGTTCTGAAGTTTTATGAATTATTTTCTCCCAAAGGGGAGGGGCAGATCTTGGTGCAGTACCTCGAGCAGTGCTGACCAAGACAAGCCAGCTTAATTAAGTCAAGTCTTACTCCTTTTCTCTGCCTGATTCAGCAATATCATTGGCAACTCCAGATGTAAATCTTTGAGCAGCCATTGCTAGCTGTCTCAATATTCTGGGATCCTCATCAGGGAAACCAGCAAGCTAAAAGTGATTTTTAAACAATGCCAAGTCCCATACATCGCTAGAGGGTGCTGAACCCGAATAAGGTTTATCTAAATGGCGTCCCATGATTGGATGAGCCATTATTGGCCTCTCCTCTGATTGGTCGACATCTTGTTGCCGTGCTGCGCCTTCTTGCGGACTTCGAAGGTCGCTTCTTGGCATCAGCAGAGGTAGAGGTTATTATTCGCTTTGAAATATTGTATAAAAACTAACTTGAATTGAATGATGATGATCAAAAAAAATAATGGAAAATATGCACGATTTTGATTGTTTGTTGACTAAAGACGCTCAATGTCTTCATTATTCATACTTGGAAAGATGGCAGTAGTTTTTGATAATTTTTGACAACAAACAAATTGGCAAAACTATAACCTTTACCAGAACAAAATACCTCGGATCACATACGTGTTCCATGTATAGATTTTTATGCCTAGTGCACATTGGAGCAAACACGAAACATTAACAGGGTTTCGTAAAACATGTTTATGATAAAAAGTTGCTCACCGGTTTTCTGCAAGCAAGTTTCAGCAATCTTTTTGCCAAAAAAGCCGGTTTACAACAAACATTTCCGTGTTCGCTCGAGAGCTGGTGCGGATCAAAGGAAAACATGTACAGTGGTACCTCCGAAAAGCGGACAGTCACGGGACCACAAGTTTTGTTCGTTATTCGGAGGTGTCCGCTTTTGGGGAGGGCAACCTTTTTATTAAAAAAATTGGTAGAATGTCCTAGGTTTACAATGCTACAAATACATGTTCCGCATTCAATGTTTATGTACATGAACCTTGTTTTTTTATATTAGTCAAATTTTTTACGAATCTGAATATTCACTGATTCTTTGCTAAACGGATTCAATGTTCACGTATTGTTTATGGTTTCGAATAGGGTTTGGTGGGAATGCACGGAATGGTCCCAACCGATGTTGCGCCATTTGCTGGTCTACTTTCCGAGCAGTTTTGGTTCAGTGGGAATAAGGCATAACTTGTATCCTGGGTTAATTTCCCGTGTCGCCTACCATGACTGTGGTTTTCGCAGTTTTCCCCAGTTTCCAGGCAAATGCCATGATAGTTCTTCTAAAAATCGGCCGCAACCATGCTCCTTCCGTTCTTCATGGGTTACAAATTGCCAAACAATCCAAAATACAAATCCAAAAATACTAACACCAATTGCCAGGTGGGCAGTCTCATAGTTCATGTGCTCTTATTATATACACTCAGTCCAGTGAGAAAGTGGTTTTAATGGAACATGCAATGTTCAAGTGTGCCTTTATATAGGCTGTATGACGTCATTGGCTATCCCCATTATCAAATAGGGGTGAAGGGTATATGGAAAGATGGGCGAATTAGTCCATTGAGGAAGAGGTGAGGTAGGCTTTTTTGCCTTTTGCATCCTCTCTCTAAATCAATGATTACTGTAAAGTTTTTTTTCACTAAATTCTTATTGTTGATCAAAAAAAAATTTCTGTCTCAGTCACTTATTCGTTTTCTTTTCTTTTTTTTCTCACCCTCACATGAAATTTTTAAAGTTTTGTGCTAAGGACACTCGAGAATCTGGGAACAGTAATGAACAACAACACGAATAATTTGAACAGGTATGTGGGAACTGATTTTTAACCAATTGCTTCATTTCTATAAATGTTATGGTCAGTATGCTCCAGACGAAACATACACAAGAAACACCGAAACAAAGTTTCCAGCATGTTTTTCAAAACGTGTCTAAATAAAATTCGCGAGTAAAAACAAAACACGAGTGTACGCACCTAAGACACATTTCGTGAATCAAGGCGGAACTTCATATTGGCTGGTACAGTGCTTTTGTCAATGTCTGTATTTCATGACGTAGACGATTAAACCAAGTGCTTTCAGTTTCGCAGACAGCGTTTCAAAATTGAAAGCACGTGTTGTGATGCGCTACGTCGTCTTGAACAGGTTTTGGTAAAAGCGCCATAACCAGGACACATGCGACACATTTTTTTCCTTTGATTCGGACCGCCTCTCGAGCGATTGCTACGACACATCAGAAAACATAAAAAAGCACGTGTTTCACAAACACTTCTGGACACATCAAAGTAGAATGTGTATGTTTCATGTGTCTTAATGTTTCTTCTGGTGCATATGCACCTTTATAACATTGCAAATTTCCACTTCCTAAAAAGTTTGGTGAGTTTTTCAGTTTCTGTAAATCCAAAAATTAGTCTTAAAGCAATCATGTTTTAATTCTGCTTTAAAGTTGTCATCTTGGAGAAAATTAACAAATGTACAAGTCCATACACTGCATATAATATGTAAAATTCCATCTAAGCCTTTTTAAACTATATATCCTCAGTACTTGACAACTATCCAGGTAAACTCGTGTACTTTTTTTAGATGACGTCAGCTTATTGAATTTGGCGAATTGTATATTATAGGAAAAGTTAAGCGTCGGCTGAGCTCAAAAGCTTTAAAGGCTTAACGAAAAAAAGGCCTAACAAATTTATCCTAAGAAAACATAATTTCAAAGGTGCCGATTTTTTTTTTCTTTTTTACTCTCAGTTGAAATGAGGTAATAATATTAATGAGAGGAAGAAGAATAAGAAAAAAAGCCGCATGGCCTTGGCAAAATGTATTGCTGCATTACATAATGGCAATATGGCAATACAACCTAGATGCACAGTATGCAAGGAAGAAATTTATGCTAAGTGGCGCCCCCTGCGGCAAAAGGGTCAAACTTACTCATTAAAAATCGTCACCCCTCATTAACACTAAGGAGGTCCATTTCAATTAAGCTAGATACATATGTGTATATGTAAAAAAAAAAATTCAAAAATCATCCCCAGTCACGAATAATCCTAATGCAACATGTCGTGTTGTGTGAAAACTTATTTTTCTTTTTAAAAAACATGTAATTGTGTAAGTTATGCTGTTGGACCTCTTCCCCATTTATGAGCTGTGAGAACCTGATGAAGGCTACCTCTCATGCAGGGCAGCTTGGCTGATACAGAGGTTGGCTCTCATTGGCCCTCTTCCTTGGACACACCCAAAAGGCAGAAGCGACCTCTGCCCAGGCTCATGAGCATCTAGTTCATTTTGTTGCTGGCTCTTCTACAGGAAAGACGTCCTACTTGTCCTAGCCTACTGCACTGCAGTCTAGTTCTCCTCAGAATCTAACCACTAATGCCGTATTCTCAAGGCCCCTTCACACTTCCACGTTTTACTACGTTAAGTGCGCTTACGCGGGCTTACGTTACGGCGACACCCTACACA
>JAQGAE010002840.1:0-16443 GCA_034696685.1 Julus scandinavius | reverse complement strand
TTAATGTACTTAATTTGAAAACGTTTCCTCTATAAACAATACTTTTAGAAGAGTTTAACATTTGAAGTAAAAACATACTTTTTGGTAGTGAAATCATACTTTTCCTTCCCATATTCTTTCGTTTCATCAGAAGTTCACCATTTTACACAAGAAAATGTAGGAACACAAGTGCGTGTAGACACACGAGTGTCAAACGTTTTACACTTTCATATTTTAAATTATTGGCGATGTCACATTCCTCCTGCATCCCATTCCTACCCACCCTCTCCTAAAGTTCAGAATGGTAATTTTTATTTTACGACTCCGAATATGTCCAGACATGTCCAATTTATGGTCTAGCCATATTGGGAATTAGCCATATACATATGTCCTACATAGCAAATATTTGGTTTTTCCACCAGGGGACAATATATACTGAATGTTAAAACAGGATTTCATTAGTATAGTAGTCATAACAAGCCTATTTTAAAAATTCATGAAAACAATTACGGAATATACAGTCTGTGCTAAGAAAATGTAATATTTTGAAAAAGTTATCCAAAATCTCCTCAACAAATTGTATAAAACATACAATTTTGCATTCTCGCTACATTTGTATTTTTTTTTTCAAACTTAATAACATGTTCAATAAATTTAATGGTGTTCTGACACTTACAAGAGACATAAAATGTGTATTTGAAGTTGTTTAAAAACAATTTTCTGGTATTTCCACGAATTTTCAGCATCTGCCCAATTCAGTTTTAAAATGCCAAATAAATTACATATGTCACAATATATATATTAATAATAAAAATTTGTGAACATGTACCGCATGCGTAAATCATGCGGTTTGAGATAATCCTTTTAGGTTTTCGGTTATTTTTATTCAGATATGCATGTTGCACTTGACACACCGCATTTCATCCGCTGAATTTCGTTGAATTATTATGTTTTTCGTTTCTTTTCTTCACCAGTAATTTCATTACATAGTCGATTGGGTTTCCAGAAAACGAGATGGTCTATGGCAAGGCTATTCATAAATCCATTTGTATGCAAAATCAATTTTGCACTTACCCCAAATGTTGATTCTGGCGCTGTTGGTAGCATTTCCAATTCTGTTAGAAGCGACACAAGTATAGATGCCTCCATCTTCCACACGTGTTTCTGTCACATTTAAATTACTTATTGTGTCTCCCCCGCTGTTTGTATACGTATTAATATCAAATCGTTTCTGAGCCGAAATATCCACGTCGTCTAATTGCCAACTCATTTGCACAGGTGGGTTACTGGAAACAACACACTGGAGATAAAGGTCGGAACCCTGCTTGATTTTCATCTCACCGAAACGGGATCGAAACTCTGGCACAGCATCTAAGGTAGCAACAGAAAACATCATGAAATTCTATATCAGGGAATACACAAGGAGTATAATTCCTATAATCTTAATATCAGACTCGCAATAAATGCGCACCTGCTTATGTACAATGTGAGTCATAAAAAAGTAGAACTCAATTTTAAAAAATCACAACTTCGTGAAAAATGCATCGATTTAAATGAAATTTGGCACTTACATAGAATAATAGTGTAGGAACAAAAATGAATTATAAAATGTGCTGAAAATTCTCTCCGGTGGCCTTTACACAAGCCCGGAGTCTAACGCGCCATTCTTTGATTGACGAATCGATTACATGATGGTCGAGTTCAATCCAAGTTTTCTTAATTCGTAGTTTCGAGTCTTCGATATTATTAATCTTCGATTTGTAAACCTTTTCCTGGAGAACTCCCCGAATTTTGTATTCCACTGGATTCAAGTCTGGACTGTTTGGTGGCCAGTGGTTGGGTTCGATGAACTGTGGCGTTTCCGTTTGCAGCAGTTCTTGTTGAAAAATGAAAAAATCCGAGATTTGTCGCATGTCCGGAACATGTTTTTGTTTATACACTAGTGTTCTATGTAAGTGACAAATTTCGTTCAAATCGAAGCATTTTTCACGAAGTTGTGATTTTTTAATGGGTTCTAAATTTTTATGACGCACTGAGTATTGCAGTTGTCATTACCTGTTTGTCCTTAAAGTTAATGAAATTTTAACTTTAATTATTATTAACGATATAGTGGTGGTTCCAAATAGGAAAAATAAAAAGTACTCTCTTATAACCACTCACTCGCTTTACGGCATAGATACGTTCCGGGAAATTTGGCCGTAAAGCGAAAAGCCGTATGCATTGTGATTTTCATTTTTTTCCCTTCTTAAATGAAGTGAAAGTTACCCATAAGTTGTTTTATTGTTAGCCAAACCGACCTTGTTTGTGCAAATTGGGATAATTTAGCACATTTTTTGGCCCATTTTCGTTAATTACAGAATTTTTTGGGACCGTATAACGAAACATTGAGTCGTAAATCGAAAAAGTGCCATAATTAAAAAAGGCCGTTATAGCGAAAAGCCGTATAAAGAGCGGCCGTATAGCGAGGTAAATGTGTAATTAATATTTTATTGCTATCATTACATAGAGTTTGCTGAAACTCAAGTTACTCAACATACAAAAGCAATGTTTGGCAATGTTATTGTTCAATTCACCATTTAAGGCATTTGATATAGAAAAAAATCTCGAATTTCTTGAGAATTGTTTAGTGTTATTTCAACGTTTTAAGTCCTACCTCCTAAAGTAATCTCCGCTGATCCCTGAGCTGTTTGTTCATCATTGGCAACGAAACATTGATACATTCCTCTGTCTTCCCTGGCGACATCGTTGATGCTAAGAATTTGCTTGGAAAGCAATTGGATTCTTCTGTTTATTTGTATTGGTTGACCATCTTTAATCCAAGACACAGAATGGACAGGATGACCTGATATATCACAATTGAGCATTGACGTGCCTCCAACATTGGCTAGTTGATGCTGAGGTTGAACTCGAACCTTCAAATCCGCTGAAAATAACACAAACCAAAGTTGTTTTATTAAATTGGAAATCGTGTAACACTTTCTGGAACTTAGAATCCAATCTATCCGAACACACGCACTGCTATTTAACTTGTCTCTTCAACTTTTTTTTAAGATGAAAATTGGTGTTTATGTATCCTAGAGATTAGAAACACCGGAATTATTGAAAGCAGGTTTTATTTTTTCTCCTACTTTGTATTATTTTCAAATCAGCTTATATGCGATTTATTTTGCTCGGGTGCTCGCAATCTAATTTTCTACGCTAATGAGCTTATATCGATTTCGCAAAAGGATTTCATATGAGCATATTTTCATCATCTTTTTTTTTCTATTTTTTGTGCAATACCGTTTTATATGATAAAATTAAATCCCAAAATTATTTGCTTTAAGATTTTACTAAGAAAATCGAAAAACTCGTCAGTCGAAACTAGTTTTTAGGCCATATCCTACTTTAAGCTTTCATATTCAGACTATAATTAATATTTTCTAACTCATATTGATGTTGGGATGAGCATTAGTTGAATTAATTTTCAATCATCGCTGAAATTAACGACTAAAACAGCCAGGACTATATTTACCATGACTAATTTAGGCGTTAATCGTTACTCTTATGTACCTCAATAGTCGACTAAAGTCGTATAACCGAATACTGTTAAATTTAATATACTCATTTAACATTTAGAGTTAATTTTTAAGAGAAACAAAAATAAATTCTAGGTTTTCCACAAAAAAATAGCTAGTTTTGTAGTAATTTTGTAATATTTCTAAAATCACTATTTGGGGGCTGAGGTGTTGAGCAGTAATTGAGTACATTGAATGAATTTGAGTAGCGAATAAAAGACTACTGAGTACAAAGAGTACCTGAATACAAAATGTACAACAGTAATTGAATGCTAAATATACTCAAAACGTATGAGTACAATGCACTCGATTACAAAAAAGTCCTAATAATGGGTGATTACAAATATCCTCGAGTATTAATGTAATCCGAATTTGAGTACCAATAAATTGGAGTATGAATAGAAATAGTTTTAAGTAATTGAGTCGCATATAATACATTTGAGTAACTTGAAATAAGGGTCATCCAAAAAGCTAATATGAATGTAACCTACATTTTTTTTAAAACATAAATTTAGTTCTCTTCACAAAAAATTTGTAATCCGCCATACTCGTAATAAGTACTCATATCCGTGAGTAGAATTAACCCAAGTTGACGATACTACTCGTAATATGCAGCATGATTCCACAGGTACTCGTAATCAGTACTTTTGTACATGAGTACATATTTGCCCAAGTTTGATTACTCATTTCATATGACTACTGATCTTATGATGTGCTATTCTTATATTATAGAGTATGATTAAACTGCAATCGTAATCAGTACTCCTACTCATGAGTACAATTTTCCCAAGCCTGCAATTTATAAAAACGAAGTCGTTATACATTTCAGTTATGACTAATTCAATCAATAGACTATATAACCCTAGATTGTCTTGATTTATTTATAGACTACAAATTGCTCATCACTGAATTGATATAACTATGTATAGAAAACAGTGTATGTTTTTTTAGTAAATTGTTTTCTACAAGTTTTATACAACTCCTGATTCTGATATAATGCACTACGTTTTTGCAAAAATTGTTATTTCTTTTCTTAATGTGGCGTGGTGTTTCGTTTCTGACCATCACTTCCGTTACATAAAGTGCCTGTTGACGGCACATGTAGTAAATTTAATGCATTTTCTTTATAAATCTATGGGCTCTTTAGTTTTCCACGACCTCCTAAGGAGAAACTACATTAGCTAGTGTCTCAAAAATGCTACTTGAGAAGCTTTTTTGTGAAGATATATATCGATGGAGAATATGTTAGCTCGGTCAGAAATTTGGGACATTTATGCATTATGCAACACTTTTACTTCACGATGACGGTCAGAATGGTTTCCTGATTTTTTTTTTCTTCCCCCTCAAAAGTCCTTCTTAAAATAGTCCTTTTATGATGGATGTTTTGTTGTAAAACTAGCGTCGAAATAAGCTTAATATATTATATAAATTGAGGGGGCGGTGAAGGAAAACAATAAATGAATCCTCAATAAATCCTCGTACAACCTAATTCTTGACCATCTGGGAATATTTTGATTTCTGCTTTCAGTGTTTTCGAGCGCAACAATAACATTTCTCGCCATTTCTATGTGCCACAATAACGATTCCATGCACGGTATAAAAATACTAGGAAATGGACATTGTTTTATTTGCCTCAGTAATTGCAAGAAGATTGCTTTTCTTTTGCTCTCCCAAACCGAATCTGGACAATTGAATTGCAGACGTCCTTTCCCATCATTTTATTCCTCAACAATGAAATGGCAATAAATCGTAAGAATTGTTTGGACGTTTATTTGGCACAATATATTGTAATATCAGAAGTAATGGTAAAAACTTTGTTTTTGGAAACCAGTGTACTCACGAAACCCAACACAAAAATGATAACTATATTTCAGTGTGCTTACCTGTTATTGTTAACGTGGTTTCTACATGTTCTTCGCCCACACTATTGTTAACTAGGCAAGTATATAAACCACTGTCTTCAATGCTGGCATCTTGAATTATCAAAAAGTTGTTTTTCTGTCGTATCCTACCTCCAGTTGGAAAACTAAATGGTTCCTTGTCTGACAATTTCCTCCATCTGAAATTCAAAAAATAATCATATTGTTAAAGTGTATCGCTTACCTTGTTGTAGCTTACATAATTAGTGACTTGAATATGGTATTTTTGTCAATACCAACATTTCGAGCTCATACTATATGGCCGTATTGGGCATTTTATGTCAATGAATAGATAAAAA
Source organism: Julus scandinavius (assembly GCA_034696685.1). NCBI lineage: Eukaryota > Metazoa > Arthropoda > Diplopoda > Julida > Julidae > Julus > Julus scandinavius. The sequence continues at coordinate 10,689 of JAQGAE010002840.1, read as the reverse complement.
ATTGACTTTGTAATGGCCACATGCATTGTACACTGTGAGTCATAAAATAGTAGAACCCAATAAAAGCATCACAACTACGTTAAAAATGCTTCGATTTAAATGAAATTAAGCCCTTAAATAGAACAATAGGGTAGGAACAAAAATGAATTATAAAATGTGCTCAAAATACTCTACGGTGGCCTTTTCACAAGCCCGGAGTCTTCCGCGCCATTCTTTGATTGACGAATCGATTATACACTGGTCGAGTTCAATCCAAGTTTTCTTAATTCGCAGTTTCGAGTCTTGGATATTATTAATCTTCGATTTGTAAACCTTTTCCTGGAGATCTCCCAAAATTTTGTAGTCCACTGGATTCAAGTCCGGACTGTTTGGTGGCCAGCTGTGGCATTTCCCATTTCAACAGTTCAACTGTTTCTCCAGCACGGTGAGTGGGCCCACAGTCTTGTTGAAAAATGAAGAAATCCGAGATTGGTCCCATGTCCGGAACATGTTTTTGTTCCTACACTATTGTTCTATATAAGTGCCAAATTTCATTTAAATGGAAGCATTTTTCACGAAGTTATGAATTTTTTCTTTTGGGTTCTACTTTATTATGACTCACAATGTGCATGCCCATATCTGGTATTTGTCCATGGATATAACATATCTTCTCATATTTAAATAAACATTTTACAACATTTTAGTGTTTCTGTATGATGCTTGAAAACGAGAAAGTATAGAAATATAGATCCTGATTGCTGATCAAAATAAGTAATAACCATCACCAGAAGATATGATTTTATGAATTATTATTTCTGCAAAAAAACTGTTATTTCCTTATCCTGGATAAAGTTGACGTTTCTCCACTCTCAGATATTTATAAGTATATTATTTTTTTTATTAAACCTGATATGGTGTTCGATCCTATTATAGGTTTCCACTTTTGTGATATATAATAATAGCATTACGTTTAACTTTTTGGCTTTTATCTTTAAAATAAGAAAGCCTTCTCTTTTTTGTTGTATCTCTTTTTTTGTCGAGGATTTCTTTACGTTAGTCCCTATAAAAAGAAAGAAAGTTGCTGATAATGCTTTATGAAATGGTTAGTCTGTTGAATGTGAAGAGATATATTTCTAAACTGCGTCTTAAAGATAACTCAATATTGTCTCAAGTGTGCTAGAAAGCAGAAAATGAACACGTTCAAAAATGTCCATCAACAAAAACATTTTATAAAAATACAATTGCAAAAACCACGTTGCTGAAAATATTATTAGGGCATCAAAATGCATTAAATACATAAATATTTATCGAAGAAACTGTTTCAGGAGTTATAAAACTTCATACACATGAAGTAATCATTGTTATTCACATCAAAACTCGAATTTCCAATTTATTAGCAAAGGGTTAAACGAAATGGTCAAACCCATCGTGACATTGATTTTAAGGGAATTTTCGTTATGTTTTTTGAACATCTTCCGTGTCTTATAAAATAATGAAAATTTATCAATCTATTGTATTTGTAGTTTAATAGAATCGGGTTAAACAAGAGGCCAGACTGCTCAAGTGTTTACTGGCTGTGATTTTAATAGAAATTCTGTTCGGTTTATTAAAGGTCTTCTGTGTCTAATAATTACGTTATAAACTCTAAAAAGTTATTTTAGTTTAATAATAAGTGTTTGAATAAGAGAGGCATTTGTCAAGGGCTATAGCATATTCTACATGAAGACATCGCCATTTCTTAATATAACTCAGTGTTAGGCAGTAATTGAGTACAATGAATGAATGTGAGTAACGAGTAAAAGAGTAATCTGAATAAAAAATGTACAAAAGTAATTGAATACAATCGTACTCAGAACGTAGGAGTACAATGCACTCAATTACAAAAATGTACTCACAATGGGTGATTACAAATGTCCTTGAGTATTAACTTAATCTGAAATTATGAGTACAAATGTAATTGAGTATGAATGGGAATACTTAAAAGTTAGTGAGTAATTTGAGTAAAGAAAATGAGTAACTTGTAATGAGGGTCATCCTAAAAGCTAATAGGCATTTATCCTAATTTTTACATTTCTACTTATGATCCTTTTGTTATCGGATGTTCTGTTCTATTTTCCCGTTTAATTATTAAAATTTTGCTAACATCTAAGAAAGTTAATTTTGTGTTCTCATATTCATTAAGATTTTAATATTAATTTTTTGTGCTTGTAATAAACCAGTAATAAACATATTGTGTCTAAAATATAATAAATTACCTAAACAATACTTTTGTAATCCGCCATACTAGTAATCAATACTCATATCCATGAGTACAATTTACCCGAGTCTGATTACGATACAACTCATAATATGGAGTACGATTCCTCAGGTACTCGTAATAAGTACTTCAGCACATGAGTACATATTTGCCCAAGTTCGATTCCTCATTTCATATGACTACTGGTTACATCAACTCCGCTTATACTATAAATTATGATACCATGCACTGCAATCGTAATCAGTAGTCATACTCTTCACATAGTTTTAAATAACTAGACAGTGACTTTGGAAGGTCGTTTATGAATAAGAAAAACCCAAGGACACAATCCTGGGGGTAAGATAAGATTTCTGGCACCATGAGGCTCAGCCCATTGGCTGGTCTGGTCACATAGTGGACTTGAATGGAGGTGACATGATTAGAATTGTTGATTGGTTGTGGGGTTATTTTGGGTTTTTCCTGCCCATGTTGCTAGTCAAATAGGTCAACCACAGCATGGTCGGAATGTGGATCTCAGACAAAAGGAAAGGAATTAGGAGGGTAGGGTCCATTAAAGGAAAGGGGGTAATTAGGATTTGGTGGTCACTATATCAGGGTTCAAGCAGAAGAGGAGTAGGTGATGTCAACTCCAGGGGCTAATACGCCAGCGGTTCTTAATTCAGCTCCATTAATTACAACCCTTTGCTTCATTCCTCATCTACCTAAATGATACATTTTCATATGAATAAATTATTTCTTGGTATTTTACGAAATTCTTTAGATTGATTTTATTCAAGCTGGCAATGGCTAAATTTAGCATAATTCAGCGATATATTTTTCTACGTGTTTGCGTAAAAATTGTACGGATTGATAGCACCAACTATGTGAATAAATATTCTTTTTCAGAAAAGGCAACAAACTGATGTGGATGGTTTTGGCTGCCAAACCTCGAATATGACCCACGCTTGACTGCCATCGGAAAATGCATTATTTTCCTATATTGAGTGAAGTAAATAGACATTCATAATTTGGCAAATATGAAAGCGTGTGCTCGCGTGTCATTCAAAATAAGATTTCGGAAAGTTTAATTTCCCGTTTCAAAGAGCATCTACTATGCAACATAAGAAGCTGAATAGAGAGAAGAGAGAAAATATCTCGGTGTTTATGTAGAAATCTGCTCGTAGAAGACTGAAAAATAGCTCAATTGAAGTTTTAGACCACCAATAGACGTCTCGAAAGCTCAACAAAGACATATAAAGATGAAATATACGAGCTCTGTTTCTCCTTCGCCATTTCCAGGGGCCTAGGCCCCATATATATATATATATGCAGTTGAATATCCTCGTTCATGCATTGTGAATTTTACAATGAAGTTACACGAGGGTAATGCGTAGAAAACGATATATGTTTGAAGCATTTTCGTTTTGCCTGACTTGACTCCTTCTCGTAAAAAAGAAATCTTTCACGTTGAAGCATATTGCAACTTCTGGAAAATGCCGTCCAAAGATAGTTTTCAAGTGCTTCTTGGCTGCCAATTCTTGGGAAATAAGGCGCCTGTGCGCAATTTATGCTCCAATTCATCTTCCCTGCAAGAACACCCAATAGTTAAAGAAGAGTTACTTTATTGAGGAAGCTCCATTAAGCATATGCCTCTCTTTTGCGCTATTTATGCATGCGTACGAATTGCTCGATCTAAACTTGGCATATTTTTTTATTTTTCTTAGACAAATGCAAATGCAAAAAAAAGACTTGTTTTTCTCAATTTGCACATGTACGAGTGAATCTGTAAGAGAATTGGACCTGAGGCTGCAGTTTTTATCAAATGCAAAAAGCTTGTATTATTTATGCTTTTGATAGGTGCCTCTCCTATTTGATTTTTCCCCTTTGCTTTCAAAGTCTATTTCTGGCCTTACTTAAAGGCATATATACGTATTTTGTAGTGCCTCACAATATACAGCTATATGTATGGTTTTCTATCTCTGATTTTCAGGTTAGTGCTGTGAAAAGAAAAGTTGGACATTTGCACCTCTTGAAGTGCAAATCCATGTTCAATGAGTAGCTCTCAAAATCACAAAGTTTTAAACCCATTACGCAAAAGACAAACGGTACAATATGGCATTGCAATAACAATAAAACTACGATATACCGCAAAACTTCTGAATTGAACCCACTCCACACAATTGATAGGCAAATGCAACATTCTTTAGAAATATACTCTCACAATATTCCGCGAGTGTGACAGAAATGCTTCACTCTCTAAATTAAAGCCCGTTAAGGTCCAGACATGAAAAGTTATCTATGAGTTATTCAAACGTTTTAATTTTTCCCGTAATTCTCATTTTTTCCCCATATTTTAATGCCTAACGACCACTATAGGAGTAGACATAATAGAGAAATTTAGCAAACTCTGAACGGTTAACATAGCTTAAATAAAGTATACACCGTAAACGGACGGTATTTAGGAGGAGCGCCATTAGATTTTTGTACCTATTTCAAGCAGGAAATATCATCCAACGCAGAAGAGCAAACTTACTTTACTGGGCTTATTGGCAGTGGACATGTTGTTTTTACTCCCTGAAACTGAGCTCATCACTGTTTTGTTCCCCTTTACCCTGAATCCCATTCACGTTATCAGGCACATGTGCATTTCGAAGAAAAAAAAGTTAGGGTTGCTACATGCTTTATTCACTCAAATCCTTTGTCAGAGCTTCATGCCAAGAAGGATGCTTACTGTTGGTCCTTCTTTTTGCATGTGATTAGAAGATGGAATAGCCTTCCTGACAAAAGTCCAGATTTAGTAAAAATTTAATCTTAAGCACTGTAGGAGTATTCTCCTGAGATTGGGTACGACCCCCTACCATAGGGCAATTTCTTCCTAACTGAGTTGAATTGAAAAAAAATAGGTATACTATGTAGTTAGTTGTACAAAAAGTATATGCTTGGCTATATTATATACTGTAGATGTATTGTGTCATTGAAACAAAATTTGAAAAGTACACGTATTGTCATAACTTCATGTAAAGTTCATGTAACCGTGCATTCATGTACAGTATACATGTACGTACATGGATTTATTTTCTGGAAATGTACAAATTGAGAGTATTTTTTTGACTTACACGAAAATATTCAATGTAAATCTTTAAATCACAACAAAATGCATGCAGTGTTTCAGTACCAAAATGTCTTGCAATCTTAAAAAAGCAGAAATTCCCCGACTCATGAGGCAGGAAATTCAGGCATCAAAATTAAAGCTCATTTCCATGAGTTTCCTGATTTTTAAGGTGGCCATGGAGGCTAATCACTTTGGTACTGAAACATAATTTAAATTAACAAATTACATTCAAAATTGCGAAGTATCGCTTTAAGATATGTAGCTACATCACGGTACTTACAACCTGGAAAAACAAGGAATGTCAGGGAATTTGAGAAAGTCATAGAATAGACCTGGAAAGTCAGGGAGCATTTAAAAATGGGCCCTGGAATATTTATGACCAAGACTATGCTGACAAAAATATGCCATAAACTTTATTAAACCACGATTGAAAAACATTAAAAAACAAATTAGTTTAAAATATTTAACTTTAAATCCTCTCCATCACCAATGTTTTCAAATGTTTGTTTCAATTTTGTTACCATTTTACTAAAAATAAATCTCTTATCTAAAGTTAAAACAAAGTTAAAAATGAAATATCAATTTTTCAGTCATAAAAAAATTCAGAAAATTCCTGAATAAACCTAGAAACTCAGGAAATTTCATTCACTACAAATTTGGGAATTCTGTACATGTATACTTGACAGTTTCACTTTATTAATATTTAATTTCAAATAATAACAACTTTGGCAATTTTTGTTTTAAATTTGATTTTGAGGTATGTAAATTTGTACTTTTTAGCATCAAAGGTCAAGGGATGGTCAGGTTTTCATGCATGGTTTAAAGTCCATTAATCAAGCATTTCATTAAAAATGCTGGTATGTCATTTGCATGTCTATGGCTGTAGAGTTTATGCTAGAATAGATTTTGATCGACCCTCGCGATATGTTTACCCTTCCTTTATTAACATAAATAACAAACCGATAATTTTAATGAAGACAATGGCAGTTTCGTTTCTTCACGTGTTTCGCTAGTCTCATGAGACGAGACAACGCTTTCCGGTTAATTTAACCCCCTCTTGTCGTTTAGCATGTATCGAATGTTATCATGTAAATTTCCCCCACATCGATTTAGATGACCTTGTTTAGGGTTAACAGGCTCATTAACAACACTGACTTAATTTCGGAAAATTTTTATTTAGGCAGACCGAATGGGACGATGAAAAGCGAATTAAGACACAACGTATTTATCGGTAAGATGATAAATCCACTATATGTATCTTTCTCAAGACTATTTAATGAATCTTATTTAAGCATCTTACTTGCCCTATATGGTCATTACTTACAATAGACGTACTAATTTATAAGACCACGTACTACTCTACAATTTGCTACATTATTTGAAATCTGTGAAATTACTTTAAACTAAAAATCGATTGTAGAAATGTACTATATGCGAAGAAAAAAACTACTACAGTAGTACCCCTCTAAACTAATATGTAATGTATACAAGTGCGGTTCTTAAGATAAAAACGCAACATTTCGGCATTAAAAGGCGAGTTTTAATGTAAAAATGTACTTTTTTAAGTAATATTGCGATTTTTAAGGTAAAAACGGAATTTTTAGACATTAACAGTACGATTTTTTAATGTAACATGCAATCTCTATTTCTTCTGAGCCAATTCTTGGCTCTGCAGGAACCTGTATAATTACGAAATAGAAATATTTAAATGTTAATAATTTATGATGCCCATACAACATACTCATTAATATCTGAATGTTGTGGGGCCCAGAAAATTATTGAATATCAGTTAGGAGGGGTTTATTAGATTGACTATGGGGCCCTAGTTGGGACCATCAGTCTGTATTAGTATAGAGGGGGTATTAGTTTAACGGGTATTTGTTTTAGAGTGGTTCTACTGTATTGGCATTAAACGAGGAATGGATATTTTGTTCAAGCTTTTTTACATAAATTGACATTTTTCTCCCCTCATTTAGCTTAAGCTTGAGATTTAGCTTTGAAGAGAGAAGTCTTGAGCTTCAGTTTGTTGAGCAGCTGTGGTATTGGCCTTAGACCTATAGCTATACCACAGTTGCTCAACAAACTGAAGCTCAAGTCTCATCTCTTCTAAGCTGCATCTCAAGCTAGATATTGAGATGACACCCTGCCACAGTTGCAGAGTCTCACATTTTGCAGTCTTGAGCTCGTTTTGACAATTTTTCTGTGCAGCTGTGGTATGTATCAGGGACTTGAGACGCAGCTCGGTCTCAAGCTCATTCAATTTAAACCACTGTGGTAGGGGGATTAAGGATTCCATACCCTGCAATGCCATCTAATAACATTCCAACCGCAAAGGGCCATAATTTAGTAACATGTTCAGTAGTGTGGTAGAAAAAACCGCATAAAAACAAATCCACTTAATTTTGTGGTTGCCATATTGACATTTAACATTTTTTTCGATGGCGACAGTTACTAATAGCTTATATACATATTTTTTTCTCCATATGCGTGACTTCATTTTAATGTAGTAATGAGCCTAACTCAAATACTCGGTGAACAAATATGTATATAGAGTAAATTAGATATTTCATCATTATGTCGTCATGGAATGTGTATTTTTTCAAAAATTTTCGCTATTGGTACTATCTGCTTTATGTCTGTTTAAATATTTAAACGATTCCATGATGGACACAGCAATTTCAAAATACATTTTCTTTGCCAATAAATGGATCTATTTGATATCCTGTTGGTTTTTTTCATCTTATTTGTTTATTTCTATTTTTTTATAGGCAGAGTTTCAAAGATTATTCAAATATTTCGTTCGACTAGGCTTTTCTTGAATCTGTGTTTCCACCGTGCAATCTAAATCAATCTTTTATTTTTAATGGCACGGAAAAAATTCATATGCAGAAGTAGAGAGAAAGATATGATCTATTGATTTTGTTCAAAGCCACATGGCAATTCCCTCATTTTCACTGCACTTTATAATCTCGTTTAATGAGCAATTCGTTGCACTCCTGCAGTTCGAGTTGCTGGCAAATCCAGCGCCCATAAAGCCCCATTTAACAAAAGATAATTGAAGTTTAGTTTCTCCATGCCTAGGCTACATTTTATGTATATAAAGTATTTGCAGGTTTGGATTTCTTCGGCGAAGGGATTTTTTTTGTTGCTAAGTAGAACGAAAACTGTGTTATAACTTTACATCGAGACATTAAGAAAAAAAAAAGCATTTAAATGCCATGAATTTGTTTGAGTTGTTAGATCTTGAAACAAATGAAAGTGATTCTAACGTCTGGGCTAAAATAAAATAAAAAAAAGATCAATTTCATACACGTATTCTGTTCTTGTAATATTAATAAATGGGAAGGAGAAATAATTGTGGGATTTTCAATTTAACTGATGGCGTAATCAAATATTAATATTATGGTTCGGAGGGAGAAAACTCCTGTTATGATGGATGCCATTGGCCAACTTTCAATTTCACTTTCTAAGCTAGCGTGCAATTTTGCAAATGGGATTAATTTGATGGGATTTTTTTTACTTTGAAATTGGTGTAATTTTAGTAGAGATATGATATAACTGAACTCACTTTAATCAGTCTAAATCGTACGGAGATCTTAATGTGCCAAGCCACCATAGTAATGTATATATTAATAACATTGTTTCTACTTGAATTTAAATCTTTATAACATGGTCTTAGTCTCGGGATTTACCTACATGAAAATAATGACTTTTCAAATTGACAACTTTCAAGGCTCGTGATTCATCAAAAATTTGCGAATGGTTGTTAATGCTATATGGAAAATATCATAAGACTATAGACATGAAAACTCCAAAAGGTGGTACAAACATTTACTGCAGATTAAATTTATTATACAGCAAATGTGCGTAGTATAAAATAAGTTTGAAATTGTAGGGTAGAGTGGGGAGGAATGTGACAGAGAAGGAATGGGACATTGTCAATAATTTAAAGCTGTAATGTGTAAAAAGATTGACAGTTGTGTGCCAAGATGTCATTTGTGTTCTTGAATATGTTTGTGTAAAATGGAGTCCTTCTGTTGAAGCACAATAATGCAGGAAGGAAAAGTGTGATTTCACTACCAAAAACTAAGTTTTTACTTCAAATATTAAACTTTTCTAAAACTATAGGAGAGAGTGGGTAGGAATGGGCCATTTTTCATTTTTTTATTTTAAAAATTATTCACAAACCATAAAACGTAAGAAATTTTATTCACAAATTTACTTTATGCTATTGGGATATGGTGCATAGTGTTGAAAATATTTTCTTATTACTAAAATAAGAAAAATAATTAAAATTTAACTACTCTCCATAGTGTCTCATTCCTCGAGGATTGGGACACTGTTTTTAAAACGAATATACAAAGGATTATACCACACTAATTTTTTTTTGATTTATTTGCAATAATAGGAACACACTTAACCTTTTAGTAAGATTTTTTTAACGAAAAATAACAAACTATTGAAAATCAACAAACATCGACAATTCGGCTTCTTCGAGTTCATACCCACATTAATATTTTTCTTGGCAAATCTCGCCAACATTTCCACTCGGGGTTGGTATTTACAATGAATAATGTAGTAGGGCAGCTGAAAATCAAATTCATCTCAGTTGGCTAATATAATGGATGGTGATGGTTAATTGAAACGTTACCAATTTCGAAATCATGGTGCCATTATGTTGTATAACGTAACCTGTTGCACAGTATTCATTAAATATAGATGATGAAGCAATTTCAAAAATAATCCACAGCAATTTTGTTAAAATTAAGTTTTTTAGTGATAGCTTACGAGTACGGTTTTCTTGAAAATTGTTTTCAGTTAGAAGTTCTATTGAGAATCTGGTTTCCGTCATAAAGTAAATGTTGGACTTACGACCTGAGGCCCTATTCTAAAGGGAATCGTTGTCATCCGCTATGAAATATATGGCGATGGCAGTTTAAAATGCATCATCCCTAATCGTTGTAATTTGATGTGATTTTGAATGGCTCGTCTTCTGTAACCCTGTCAATTGAGTCGATGCGCATTGAAGAGACCTCCTTTATAATCGGCCAATTCGGATTTTATTCTGAAAGCATTATTATGCCCTTGAGTTATCGTCCTATCCCATAATTCACATAAGCACCGTGAAGGGCTCATCCCCTTCCTTTTTGTCCCCATTACGAATTCCTGATAGCTTTCTCGAAGCACATTTTTACGAGTTCCTATCTTTTCTCGTGGAAGAACTGCTTTTGACTTTTTTATGCGGACTGATTTTGCTGGTCAGTTTTGTTTATATGTATCTGTTCGTAAATCACTCCAGACATTCAGTTACACGCAGTTGCGATACCGAATAAGGAGAGAGGGGGTCATTCGCACGGAAGAT
>JAQGAE010002839.1:0-16445 GCA_034696685.1 Julus scandinavius | reverse complement strand
CCTTAAGAAAGAAATTTATTGCATGTATGTAGTAAGTGAAACACGTGGTGACATTCAAACAAATCGCCGTTTTGTTTAAATAAAATGGTTTGCACGTAGTCTACACGTTCTCTAAGTGGAATTTCCACTCTCAAATTTTAAAAACTTACGTTCAATTTCCCAAAAATCACAAAAATGCGGTCCTAAAAGAAAGAGCAAATGGAAATGCCATATGGATGACGCTGGGCTGTCCCCCAGCAAATTTAGCCCCTAGAGGCGCTCATGCATGGCACATGCGCCGTTTTTGTAATGTGGACCTCCTCTATTGAGTTTTAAAGGTCAGTGAAGAGGGAAATGGATACCAGAAGAAATGTGTGCAGTCTTGTATATGAATTTTTAAAACCTCGAGAAAGTCGGGAATTATGTATAAATTTGTGTTAAACACCATTTTTATGTTGAAATTTCCCTTCGAGTTCAGGAAATTCCCGTTAATCAGAAAAATCGTGGAAAATGTCGTCGACTTGGCAGTGAGACGTGTGCTTGGAAATTTATAGGATGTCCCTTTGCATGTTCCATCAAATTTTCTGGACACCCTACTTTTCAAAGAAATTAAATGGCGTCCATGAGGGGTAGGTAGGGTCTGGGCTGAAATCGACACCATGTGGACAGGGGGTAGAATTGAGGGGTCAATTTTTGATTGGCCCTCAGGTGGGATTCTAAGCCTGGGAACCTTGTTGATATAGATTTTTAACATGGTGAGTTTTGTTCGAAATTTTACAATTGCAGTGACGCGTGTCAGGCGTCAACACTTCATTATTCACGCAGCGCTGATTACGCCTTATATATTGACCTCAATATCCTCCCCATAACGACAAAGTGGGTCTCATAAATTTCATCCGTGTTTTTTTTTTTTTCCTAAAAATCAAATGAAACTTTGAACATTTTCGCCCGTTATCTGCTCTTTTTAAATCAATTACGTGAGGAGGTAAGCTAAGGCACTATTATCAACAAGAGGAATTCACTGACAGCTCAAAGTTTCATTGGATAATAATTGCACAAATATATCGCTTTGTTTTCCAAGTAACCCTGCCCTCTAGACCCACATTTTATATGTTACCCAGTAAGATTTTAATTGAAAATCAAATGCACAAAGTTGAATCATTCTGCTTTTATTTCAGTTGGAGGAAAAAAAAAAAAATTGGAGGGGATACAGGATTCCTACAGACGCCCCCTCTGCAAAATTAGAGCATTTCTGAAAGATTGTGATTGAGGTACCGAAGAGAAACTGGGTCAAGTGAAATTGATCTTTTGGGAATTTTAAGGGGACTTTTTACCTTTAGGGGGCAGCTAGCTCTAGGTCAGCTACTGGACTTCATAAAAAATGTAGAAAGTGAAAATGTCTAGTTCATCCAAGTTAGACGGACAAATTAGATGAAACTTTAGCTTTGGATTAAATATATGGATGTGTAAGTTAACATTATAAATAAATGATGAAAAACTTTGAGTAAATGGAAACTAACTGTATAGAAATGCTCAAAGTAACTTCCAGCCATTCGGCATACAATTACTTGTACATGTACACTGTGAGCCATAAAAACGTAGAACTCAATAAAAAATCACAACTTCGTGAGAAATGCTTCAATTTAAGTACAATTTGGCACTTACGTACATAGAATAATGGTGTAGGAACAAAAGTGAATTACAAAATGTGCTCAAAATTTCTCCGGTGGCGTTTACACAAGCCCGGAGTCTAACGTTCCATTCTTTGATTGCCGAATCGATTATACGCAGGTCAAGTTCAATCCAAGTTTTCTTAATTCGTAGTTTCAAGTCTTCGATATTATTAATTTTCGATTTGTGAACCATTTTCTGGAGAACTCACCAAATTTTGTAGTCCACTGGATTCAAATCCAGACTGTTTGGTGGCCAGTGGTTGGGTTCGATGAACCGTGGCGGCAGTTCAACTGTTTCCCAAGCACGGTGAGCGGGTCTTGCTGAAAAATGAAAAAAATCTGAGATTTGTCGCATGTCCAGAAAATGTTTTGTTTCTACACTATTGTTCTATGTAAGTACCAAATTTCATTTAAATCGAAACATTTTTCACGAAGTTGTGATTTTTTTTTATTATTGGGTTCTACGTTTTTATGACTCACGTTGTATGTTCATTTCAAGGAGAAGTGTATCCATATGTAAATTGTTTATTTTAAAAATATTAAACATGAAATTCCTGAAAATGTGGACATTTGGTCACTTCTAGTCAAAACTATACTTTATGTTTGGAGAAAAACACCTTTCACGTATTGTCTAATTTCCAGCATGCAGTTACTTTTGAAATTTCAACTCTATTTTATCCACCTCTTAATAAGTAGCGCCACCAATGTTTCCTGAACGAGTCGTGCTTTTTTAAGGCCAGTGGTCCACTGACCTAATGCCATTGGATGGGGAAATATCGCACACCCGTACCGGTAATCCCCCTCTAAAATTAGGTCTTTTATTTATAAAAACAAGCGTTCAGTTTTATTTCTGGAGGATCGTGCAGAGGCATGATGTGAACAATGAAGTTTATGCTCTCCCGTTGAGGACTCGTTGCGGTACCAAGTAGAGCTTCAAATCTGGGTTGTTCAACACGTGTTCCAGTGAAGGTGAAGCAAAAAGGCACTTTCTAAATGGACTCAGGAATGCAGTTCAGCCGCCATTGATTAGCGTGAAGTGAACACATGCAGAATTTAATGTCGGTCCTCAAACGCTTCATTTAGGCTTGAGGAAGCTATTAAAGCGCTTTGATGACATAAGCACAAATGAAAAAGTCTTAAAGACAAACACTCGTAACCTATTTAGTCCAACCTGCAAACAAAATCAAAAGAACTGGGGTTTAATGGCCCAGGAATGTGTTTGGATCCGAGGGATTAAACATGTTTTTTTTTTCTTAAAATGCATATACTCAAAAATTTCTGTGTCTTTTCAACGTGCCAATTGCATCTTTTGCAGCTTTATAATGAATTCTTATACTTTCAGGGGTCATTCAAAAAATCAGTTTTAATTTTTCTCGTTAATTGAGTTTTAAAGGTCAGTAAAAGGTGAAATGGACAGACACAAGAAATGTGTCCCAAGCCAAATATACTTTAATTTTTTAAATCTCGGGAATTATCCCTAGCTTTGTGTTAAACAGTAATTTAATGCTGGTATTTCCCTTTGAGGCTAAGAAATTTCCGTTGATCAGAAATATCTTGAAAAATATCGTGGAATTGGCAGCGAGGCGGGTGCTTGGAAATTTCTAAAATGGATCGTTGAAATTCAATTTATACTATTCATTAAAACTAAAATGTTCATTTGTAAATTTCTTTACTTTATATATTCGTAAGTAGTTTTACTTCATGAATTTTTCATTTGTTTACTTAATACAGATTTAAGTTTAATTTTTATATTGTTATTGTGATTATTATTGATTATGATGTTTGGGTTGGATAACCTGGGGCTATTAAACTGCTAAGGTCAGTCTCCCTTTGAACCTGTTAAACTTCATCTTGGTACAGGTAAATTCGTTGATGTTGAGTGATGAGCACCAAGGGGGGTGGACACTTGCCTCTGGCACTGGGTGCTCACCACCCATGAAAAGGGTATTCCTATGTGAAAGTTAAATATTGAATTAGGGCCACTTAGCCTACATAAGTGCGTCGAGGACTCGAGGTATAAAAGATTTGGCAAACATACGCGGGACATCAGTTTGTGGGACACTTTCTTATAAGGACATTATTTACGATACTACTGGATATAAATTTGGATTCTTAGGATATGGACAGGTAGGATGCATATTCGTTTACCCAGAAATGGTCATACATCAAAGTGAAATATATTGAATTGTTTTGCATGTGTGTTTTTCACAAAGCTGAATTTCAACCTACTTTTTACGTACAGTATTTACTTATGTCATCAAATTTGAAATGTTCCATTTCCACGAGTATATTTTTTTTAAATTTCCCTGTCAAATCAGTATACATGTACCAACAACCATTTCAAAACATGCAATATATCAAATTTGACTAAATAAGAAAATAGTGGGAAAATTAAACTGAAATTATCGTAAAATATATTTTCGCAAAATACACTGCTGGGAGTAGGGGAGACTGGGGAGCATTGAGACACTTTTTACTAAAAACACTCTTCGTGCATTTATTAATTCTCATATTCATCTAAAATTGTAAGGATATGTAGTTTACCTAAATGAATGCAACTATATATTGGGATAAATTAGTAATTGCAATATTTTGTAATAAATTAGTAATTTGAATCTTTTGTAATAAATTAGTAATTAGAATCTTTTGTAATAAATTAGAAATTGGAATCTTTTATAATAAATTAGTAATTGGAATCTTTTGTAATAAATTAATAATTGGAATCTTTTGTAATAAATTAGTAATTGGAATCGTTTGTAAAAAATTAGTAATTGGAATCGTTTGTTAAAAATTAGTAATTGGAATCGTTTGTAAAAAATTAGTAATTGGAATCTTTTGTAATAAATTAGTAATTGGAATCTTTTGTAATAAATTAGTAATTGAAATCTTTTGTAATAAATTAGTAATTGGAATCTTTTGTAATAAATTAGTAACTGGAATCTTTTGTAATAAATTAGTAATTGAAATCTTTTGTAATAAATTAGTAATTTGAAACTTTTGTAATAAATTAGTAATTGGAATATTTTGTAAAATTCGCGTTTAGCAAAAAGTTGCAAATATTGTACAAAGGTCGTGTTTTGTGCTGGCCTTCATTGAAAACACCTATTTTTAAAGGGGCATTATGCACCCGAGAGGCTCGTATGCATAGATACCAGCCTCTCTCCTGTAGGTAGGTACCTGTACTTAATTGGAAAAAATGCTAATGCAAAATTTGTAAATTTGCCGTTTAATGGAGCTAAACCGGTTATTAGTTCTTTACCAAGCCTGTATGGCTTAACACACTTTTTTGTTATTTCGACACGTTTACTCGAAATTGATTTGCAAATTACGTTAGATTTTCAATATTTGTTTTAACGCTGTTGCAAATTTGAAAATCTTGTTTGGAATTGAACAGTACAGTTTTTCAGCAATGTTTCCCATTTCCTGCTTTTCAGACACTGTTGACATTATTAATTATAATAAAACTTGTCAAAGAAATTGATTTATCCAAATTGTATTACGAGGTCTAGGGTGTTCCTCTTTGCAAGTAATTAATAAGTACCTGTTTTTATCCGCTTTGTATTATTTTTCGATATCTTTTTTGTTGTTGTTGTTTTTTTGTTCAAACTTTTTCACCTCAATATTTATATAACGATGCGTCGTGTGGCCGTTATTGGGCCACCCTTAAGCTTAGGGGGCTCAAATTATGGAGTGGACCCACTTTCTCCAAAATTGGGTGACAAAGTTTCGTAAGTACAAACGAGGATGACCCCTCTTCGAAATTGCTTATTCATTTAATTCGTTTCGTTGATTTCCTTCTCCATTTAAATACAATAATGTAACCTGGAATTTTTTGAATTTCATTTTTTTTTAAACCAGCCAGTATATATATCCTCCGGGTTCAATTTGAAACTGTTGTTGTTTATCTATTTATTGGGTATCGTAACGGGAGGCCAAAAGCATTAAATTTAATACAAATTATTGAAATGCCATTTGTAACTGATGATTTAGAGTACAAATATATTTCCTGTCTTTGATAAATTCATGAATTTTTGGAGGTAAAAAACATTAATCTGGACGTCATAGGGTATGAGGGCAGAAATTCAAATTTTTTGTGGAAATATAGATTGAAGACCTGCTGTGATATTATTTCATTCTGTAATTCACCGACTTCAGCTTTGAATATTGTATTTACATGTCAGCAAAATCCACTTCACTTCCTGGAAGTAAGGTTCAGTCCATTAGCTAACATTGTCCAAAATCTGTGTTTGTATACACTCGTTCATGTTGAATTGTGCAGATGTAAATTGAAGATTATCACTGTTTGCTTAATATTGATCACGAATTTTCTAGTCAAGGAAGTACTGGGTAGTAATTCTATTTATAATTATAAAATAATGAAATTCACTTTTGGTCCTCCATGGACATGTTTATGTCCATTTGTGAAGCACAACTGGCACGCAAACTGGCTTCACTGTCTTGTGTTCACATCTTTGTTAAATGAGTTAAGTTGTTCAATGATGATGATAATAGCAGATTGATGCATGACATTGTCTCCTATAAATGAGTTTAGCGTTGGTAAAATACCCACTTTTGCAGTCTACTTGATATTGATAAAAATAATACAGTGACTATAGGGTATTCTATATATCGTAGATATCCTGCGTCTTTTAATTGTGGAAAATGAGCTAAACATATTCTGTATATATTTGACTGTGCTGAGGAATTGTTCAGTTCACAGTTAATGTTTTGGTACCTTATATAGAGTTTAGTTTTTCATGAATTTTAGGGAGCATGTCAAACAAAATGTACATTCATGAAGACTTGTCTTTGAGAGAAGTTTTTTGGATTTTTTGGAACATGTCAAACAAAATTTGCATTCATTGAGAAATGTTTTTTTAAATTTTAGGGAAGCATGTCAAACAAAATTTGCATGCATGAAGACTTGTCATTGAGAGAAGTTTTTTGAATTTTAGGAAAGCACGTCAAACAAAACGTGCATTCAAGTAGACTTGTCATTGAGGGAAGTTTTTTGAATTTTAGGAATCATGTCAAACAAAATTTGCATTCAAGTAGACTTGTCATTGAGAGAAGTTTTTGGAATTTTAGGAAAGCATGTCGAACAAAATGTGCATTCAAGTCGACTTGTCATTGAGAGAAGTTTTTTGAATTTTAGGAAGCATGTCAAACACAATGTGCTTTCATGAAGACTTGTCATTGAGAGAAGTTTTTTTGAATTTTAGAGAGCATGTCAAACAAAATTAGCATTCATGTAGACTTGTCATTGAGAGAAGTTTTTTTGAATTTTAGAGAGCATGTCAAAAAAAATTAGCATTTAAGAAGACGTTTAATTGAGGGAAGTTTGGATTATTGTCTCTTTTTACAGTCGACGTGTAATTTTGAGCAATACACTTTTATATCGTACTTATCTGAGGAGAAAGATTACTGTCGTCTAGGCAGTAATATCGAGACGTCAGTTTAGTTCTTGTTCCAGCTTCTTCTAGCCAGTTTTGGTGTTTTGGTTATAAGGTTAATGCGTGTGTTAACAACTGCATGCTTCGTTAGAAATTGCACGAATGTCATTGAATTTAATGACAATGAAACTCATTCCGATGTTTTTTATCCTCCTAATGAAATTTAAAGGATTTGTATGATTCAATAATGACTGTTTGATAACTTGACCTAAGATGGCTCGCAGCCACTCCCGAACATTTCGTGAAAACGTTATTTATTAGCGATTTCTTGACAATCATGGTTCTATATTATAATGTATTACATCATATTGCGTCCCCGATGCAAACAGGCAAGCTATAATTTGTAGGTCGTTTCATATCCTTTCCAATTTCCCTTTTTCTGCTCACAGTAATTTATAAAAGTGAAATCCGCGTTCGCCCACTTGCATTTTAAGAGATAATGCAAAAAACATAGTATACCTGCTAAGTCATTTGGAATTCCAATTATTTTAACTAGTTTTTTGTTTTTATGAAATAGACGGCGACGAAGTGGGTCAAGTGCTGAATTATGACCTAAAGTTTTCAGTTTTTATTTTTATTTTATTTTTTGTTTTGAATGATGGGGGGTGGTTTATAGACCCGGGGTTTATTAGAGATTAAAGTTTTTTTCTAAAGTTTGGGAATATTCTCTCTGGTATGCGCATACAGTACGTGTTCACTGTTTTGGAACACTGGATTTTCTGTTTTTCACACCAGCTTGATGTACCAGAGGTAGACAATGTGTTTTTATATATAAAAGCGTCCTTAATTTATTTTTTTATGGCTTTGGAGAAGGGTGGTGAGCAGGCCCATGAGAAGATTGATGGGAGTGCTAATGAACATTTTTAGGAATTAATTAGCTGAAGAGTGGATTAAACGGGAATGAGAGATACCGCAATGCAAACGTGCTTATGTCCTCGTTCAATTTAACTGTGCCGCTCAAATTAAACCCGCTATTAACACATCCGGGACTAGGTCATCACCCTCTCTGGGGTAAACCCAGGAACACCTTAATTTTCGGATGACCCACGACGTGTTGTAACCTTTAACCCCGGCTTCTGCGTAATTTTGCATAGAAACGATAAAATGTGGGTCAACCAGGGTTTCCGTATTTTCTATGCCCGGGATTGGGGCATCTTGTGACAATACCTCTTTACAGATACCCCCTCCTACCCATCCCTCATTCGGTGTACATGTTTTCCGTAAAGTTGTTTAGATACAAGTATTCAACAAAACAATTAGTATTTGCAAGATGCATTATAAATCAAATTTTTCTGAAGTACGTTTTTCTTCTTACAAGGAAAGACTAGTTTTAATCATCAATTTACAGTTAGATTTCTTCAGATAGTTACAGCTCTGAAAATTTGACAAACCCATCTCAAGTAGCAAAGTTGATCATTTTGACGTCTGTTTTTTTTTTTTTTTTTGCGAAATAAAATGACCAAAAAAATGACGTGTGTCCCTCCTAAAGACCATCTTAGGTCATGAACAAAAAAACACTTCTTTAGGACCAAAAAATGACATTTTTGACCAAAAATGCGTTATTGGAATTTTAGTGGGGGATGCTGATATTGCAACAAGAAAAGCACCCCCCTCCCCCTGGCGAGGGTGTATGGACATGGTGTATTCATGTAAAGTTCTCAATTCCCTGTAATTATTTTCAAGATGCATTATAATTCAAATCTTTCTGATATACGTTTTTCTACAAGCAAAGACTAGTTTAAAAAATAGTTAAATTTCTTCAAACAGTTTTAACAACTTTGAAAATATGACCAACTCATATTTGATCAAAAGTACTGTAAAATTGGAAATTGCTATGCATGACGTAAAGTTTTATCTTAGTTAAATCTTACCAATATTATGAAACATCTAAACATGCTTTATTTTTGAGAAAACTATTTCGAATTTTGATTATTTGGGGGGTAAACTAGTGAAATTGTTCACTAATTTCGAGTTCACTAATCCTGAAATGGGTGTATAACACTTCGTTATTAGCTAGTATGTAGGTCTTGTGCAGGTCACTTGTTTTATTTGCTAACTAATTGGTTTCTGAAGTGACATCGATTTAAGGATGGAGAAAGAGGTGAGGGTGGACGATTACTGTTTGTGCAAAAATGTGGGTTAATAAAAAGAAGGAATTCTCCAGGTAGGTGAGTAGCACAGCGAAAGGTATGTGTTCCTGGAAGCACATATTGCGCCATGGGACGCGAAATTTCCTAGTGAAATTGGAGACTAGACCGAAATTAGGTTCGTGCTTTTATTTTTCTGGTCCAGATTGCTCTGCACGCGGAAGTGAGGTGGCCAATTTCACCTACTTACCCCTACGTGTCACCATTTTTTCTTCTCGATATGAATATATAATAAGTGTGATTTTGCTGGTATATGCAAAACGGAAGATGCATCCGCGTCCTGTCACTTTTCTTGCTCCACCCCATTGCATCACGTGACCCCCGTATCTGGGTCTTTTTTTAGAGGAGGGGGTCTACCTACTGATGGGGATGACGTAAGAAATGACTTAAAACACCTCCAGTATATAAGAAAATTGGACACGAAAAAAGCGAAAGTACATTTTGGGATTGTGCGGTGATTTGTGATACGCGGTGGTGTTTTTTTGGCACGTTGGTTTGTCCAGTTTTGAGCAAGGGAATTCATGTTTTATTGAACGCGGACGCATAATTTTGAATCGATTTGCCTTAATTTTTTGTTTCACTTTTTTATTCGTTGCGCAATAAAGAAGTTTGGCTTTTTGGAAGCTATATGTTCGGTGGTTCGATCGTCGAAGTGACCATTTCATCAAAGGACGCTGGTCATTGTGGATTGTTTAGCTAGTCCTAAATTGCTGTATTTTTGTTTTTTCTTCATCAATGTCCGTCAGGATAAAGCGGGTTTCCCGGCTTTGGGATGCTGCGGAAACAAGAATGGGAACTTTTTGTGTTGTACATCTGTGGATCAACTTGTTTCTGCTGTTTGTATTTGTCAACCTTGCGTCCGCAGGAGTTGAAGATGCTGGGGGTCATCAGGTCTTGGTCACCGATATAAACCCTGGATGGCCAACTGGCGTTGACTTCCTTGCGAACAACGAAAAAGGTAAAATCAGAAACATTTTTCAACATTTAATATTGTTCAAAGACGGTTGTTAAATTTTAGAAAAATCATGAATTATCATAACAATGCTAGAATTGTAGGAACATCTTTTAAGTTTATCATCTTTGTAGAATCAAATTGGTTTTGTCTTCAATTTCTTCTTTTTACTTTTATAATTATCTCACATGCAAAAAAAAATGAAAATGAGGTTTTAAACATTTCGATCGATTCCCAAAATCACATCTGGCAAGATTTCACAATAAGTCACAGTAAAAAATAATGTGTACTGGAATACATTTTGAAAAGTTGTAAATAGTGAAAGTGCATGCCTAATAACAGCGTTACATATATGTTTAACATAACAACAGGTTCGCCTAGTTTCCGTAATTAATGTCATTCTTGGAAGTGAACGCATACAGAATACTTAATTTTTTTGCTCTATCAAGTTCACGAACCCCACCCTGAGTTTTTTTACGTTTTTCATGCGAACTTGTTTACCCCTTTATATCTTACGTAATATTGCATCCTTTAAAATATTTATTCAACCTTCTACTCACGATTTATAGCTGCCATGTTAAATAAATATACCTGTCATTTTTTAAATATTTCTATTTTCGAATTATGTTTAAAGAAATCCAAGCTGAATTTTATTTTAATCTTTGCTGTCAAAAAAATGCTTTATCATTCCCTGTTATCAGAATACAAATTAAAATTGATGTGATTTTCAATTCCTGTGTTTATATAACAATGATAAAATGTTTTTCGTATGAAAGCGTTTTTAATAAAGGAACATTAAATATGTATGTTCCAAATAGAGATAATGGAAATACTGTATACATTATATGCACTTTTTAGTTTGTGGTAGGAAATTGGCAATCCAAAACTTAATTTCGAAATGCATTCCTGATAAAACTATCAGCTTTTGCTAATTGGCAAACATTTTAGACCACTAAAGTGTTTTGATACGATACTAAAATATGTTCTTAACACTGCAAATCCAGGCATCTTAAATGTAGATGCTAATTCAGCTGGCATTTTAAGAATTTAGAATATGGAGATTTCATGTATATAGCCTTGATCAAAGACCATGTTACCAAAATTGCTGAACAGCAAAATACTTTCCTGAATGTATTTTGAAGTTATAGGTTAGCTACCTTTCTAAGAATTGAGAATTCAGGTATGTAAAGTTGTTCGTTGGAATATCCTGTAAAATGCATTCCAAGTAGTTAATTATAAAATTCACACTTTTGGTCATTTGCAGGCAGTGGTTGTAAAAATGCTAGTGAGATTTTTTTTTATATAGACAAAGGGAGCATCTGCTGAACAATGGCTTTTGTGGATGAAAAACGAAAGCTGGACAGTATGTTTTGAGAGGGGGGAAAAAAACGAAGTAACCCCATTCCTAACGATGTTTTTTTTTGTTTATCTCCCCACCCACAGGTGAATCTTCAGCTCTCCAGCACCACCCATCCAATGACAGCAGCCCCGGCGGAGGAACCCGTGAGAAAAGGGCATTAACCTGCACCTACAGCAAGTACCGTTCTTACGATGGTAGTTGCAACAATTTGGTGTTCTCTAAATGGGGTCAGTCGTTCAAGCCATACGCCCGCCTGCTTCTGCCTTACTACGAGGACGGTAAGATAGCATCCCTATCGTCTCACCGGACTGACCAGACCACTTTCCCCACCTTGGACTAGTGCCCTAGTGCCATAGCCGCTCGGTAGGGGGGAGAAATGTCCGCTATTTTTGATCTCGAAAACATTGGTTTGAGGTCTTTTGAAATTGGGTCCCTCCTCAGCCTCCTGCAATTAATGCACCGGCCAAACGAGGTCACCCGTCCTCCGAGGGCTTTGGGGCAGGGTCGCAGTAGGACACCGATTTTTAATAGAAATTGGAAAACAATGTCATCATTAATTCATGTAAGCAATACGTGATGTGCGAGTGTCTCTTTTGTGAGTTACGAGTTGCGCCATTGAGACGTTCATCAGAAATACGTTAGACAACCTTTAATCTCAGCCACCTGTGGGAGCGGCCAATGAATGTAACTGATGATTAAATTTTTTCCCCTCATTCTCCACTACCCTGATGACCTGAAAAAATCTCATTGAGCCTGTGGCACTTTTTTGTATCAATAGATCATGTCCGAACCTAATAGTTAATCTTGAAATTTTGATAATTCGATTAATGTTGTCTGTAATTCCTTCAAGGAGGTGAAGTAATACAACGCAATTCTTTTGAATTTATTTTGAGTGATAGAGCAAGGTGGAAAACTAAATGTATTGGGAAGTCAGCCACAAAAATAATTATTTTGCTAAACTACGATAAAGTGAAACTACATTACATAATATTTGTACACATTGGTTTTATTATTAATATCATCAAAAACCATCAAAATTTAAACATGCGCAAGGGAGTTCTAAATACAATGTCATTTCTGTACACATGCCAAGAGTTGTAGCTCTGATTCTTGGAATTGTATAATTTTGATAAATTTCTGTGACATTTTTGCGCAATTTCGAAGTGGAACACCATAAATTCATGGAAAAAAAGTGTGCTGACTGAGTTGTGACCTGCAGGATTTGATGAGTAGTTTAAGTGAATATTGAATTGTTTTTTGTGTCGATAACCTCTTGAACTTCTTTTACCAATTGCTTAAAGTAACAAGGAGATAAAGAGATGGACGACAAAACTTTACTACATAATTTAATGACAAGCTTACATGTTGGTTGCTTAATGTGTCACTTGGATACGAAAACAATAACTGATGGTGACCTCTTATTTTCTGCTAATATTATCAGTTTTTTAACATTTTTAAGTACAGCTGCAACGAAATGATAGTTTTTAAACGGCACTTTGTTTTATTAAACATGACAGAGATTCATAAAGTTCAATAACTTGGAACCTCGTTCCGGTTACTTCAAATTAAAGTGCAAACTGTATATACAGGCATAACAAATGAAAGAGAATTATAAATTACAGAAGGTGCTAAAAATTGTTATTTATCGTGACTGAAATGCCTTAATATTTTAAAATCCTACCTTCGTTTTTTTACAGAACGTAAACCTATATATTGCAGCTTTCATACCCCTCAGCTGATTAAATAGTGTTTTCTCAAAGTAGTCGTACTAACATGAGTATTGTCACGTATACACAACAGATATGAATTGCAAATTTCGTACCTTTTATTGGGTCAACAATTGTTATCATTTTATAAATTATTCATTACTTTTGCACTGATTTCAAGAGGTTTAAAAGGATTCAGAAGTTATGGCTCAAAACCAGATTGTGGTTAATAATACATATAAAATACAACATGACCAAGGCATGGAATTTTAACTTAGTACAGCTCAAAACAGAGATGTTAAATGAATCATAACTAGCTTTTTATGAACTTTTAAAACAAACTATTTCATATTTATGCTAATGACTTTAGGACAAACGTGCTTATTTAGTTAACTAAGTTTTAATCGCAATTTCCTTATAGTAAAATTATTCTTAATCTTTCATAGTTCATTAGTAAATGTTCCGCATTGCTGCAATGAGCATTCGCATGCATTCTTAGGTAATAAATGCGTAGAAATTTTGATTAAATATTAGTTTTAGGAAATAAATCATGTTATGGAGGCCCAACCTGTAATTTTTTCCAAGTCTCAACTCCTCGCTATGTGGCTTAATAAATAATGATTGTAAAGTTAATTGCTTTCGCACGGTATTCATAAAAAAATTGCGAAAGTTTCTAAAGAAAGAATTTACTTTTACCATGATTTTAGGAAGAGGAAGTCCACGAGCCACTGGATTGGACGGCAGCCCGCTTCCGTGTGCCCGCTGCGTTAGTTTACGTCTGGCTCAAGATATTCATCGTGAATACCCATCGTTCACCCATATGCTTATGCAAATTGGCCAATTTATTAACCACGATCTCACCAATAAACCAGTCTGGACGGGTGAGAAACTGAATTATGGCTAAAGCACGACTTAGTATTTTTACCCCCGCTTTTAAATGTGTTTATGGCAATCGTGCAGCTTAAATTAGTTAGGTGAAAGCGCTTCATTTTGGAAACATTGACCTATAGATATTTTTTTTAGCAAAAATGTTGAGTTTTTTGCCTCATTTTCCTCCATTTCGTTTAAGTAGGCTATAATGTACACTCTAAAAAGTATATCAAACAGAACCTTTGGCTTGTATAATTTTTCGAATTTTTTCTTTAAAACATCGGCATCATGAAAATACTATAGCCATCTGTGGAAAAATTATAAGAACTACATCTTTGGCATTTTTATATTTAAATGAGATTTGATCCTGAAGCCTACTGATCTCTAACCTACGGGACCATTCAAAAAAGGCGTCCTCGAAATTCCTTCAAAAATTGACGCCATACCCACATGGTGTCCATTTTAGCCCAGACCTCGCCCCCTTCCCCCCTCATAGACGTCCTTAATTTTTATTTAAAAAGCAGGGTGTCCAGAAAAAATTTTGTAACATAAAAATGTCCCTCCTATAGATTTCTAAGAACTATTCGCTACCAATTCCATTACATAGTTCCAGATTTTTCTGATAAACGGAAATTTCCTGACCTAGAAGAGAAATGCCAGCATAAAATCGGGGTTTAACTCAAAGTTAGGCATAATTGCCGACTTTCCCGAGATTTTAAAAATTGAAGTACGTTTGAGACTGGAGAACCATTTCTTCTGGTGTCCATTTCCCCTTTCACTGACCTTTAAAACTTAATTAAACAGAAAATCTAAGAACTGAAAAACGCCATCATTAGTGGACGTCCATAATGGCTACCCCTCCCTCCCCCTGTCCACATGTCAGCAGACCCCCTTCCCACCTCCCCCCACCCAATACCCCCTCTTGAGGACGTCCTTTTTGAATGCCCCCTAATGCATTAACACATTAAAAACGATCCTTTTTTTGCTTATTGCTACATATTAGGAAATCAATAAGGTAACACGGGGTTTTCAAGGGTTCCATTTGACATTTTTTAAGCAACTAAAGGGAACATTTCCATCAAAGAACTTTTTAAGACCCTTCATTTCAGTGCATGAGTCTTTAGGATGGCCAGCAACTTAGCAACTTGATAGAAATGAAAAATTTCGAAGAGAACTAATTCAAGGTCGGTTCATGATTTCAGTCGTCACGAGATTGACTAGACTAATGAATATTTCCAAGATATCTGTTTCAGATAATTTTGCTTAATTTGATACGCTTAATACTAATAAATCCAACTAACTGCAGATCCCATTTTTGCACTATGCGTAAGTCTTCAACTCATCATTTATGAAATATTTGGAAAAGAAATAATGCGTAAAATAATGGTAATGCGTTGTATTGGTTTGTCCAACCATAATTAAATATAATTTTATGAATTAACTTAGAGGATGGTAGCAGCGAAATCTCATGCTGTGGTCCCACCGAACGGACGAATCCTGAATGCTTTCCCATAGATCTTCCAGAGAACGATCCATTTTTTGGAAAATATGGCAAACATTGCATGAATTTCGTTCGGTCCAAACCATATCCTGGAAAGGATTATGTATCACGTAAGTACAATGTTACATTGTTATCAGTTTGTAAATATATTTCCTCTTTAATGTATATTTTCATCCAAATAGAATACAGAGAACAATACAATGAAAACACCGCTTTTATCGACGGTTCGGGGATTTATGGATCCACCAATACAGACTGCGGAGGCTTAAGGGCTTATATCGGAGGTATCGCTTCCTAAAATTCTTGTTAAATTAAATTTATTTCACATTTTTGTATACTTAAAGCAGATGCATTTCCTCTGTTACTTAAGGGCGCCTTAAGTCCACTCACATTCGGGGTCACAAAGATCTACTACCAGTAGGTGGCAATCTCTGTCGGACTGATAATTGTTTCAAAGCTGGTTAGTATAATTTTGTTTGAGTCAAGTTGATAAGTCCATGTTAAAATCAACCCAGTCACTGTTGTGTTTTAGGTGATTTTCGAGTCAACATGTTTCCATCGTTAGCAAGCGTTCACACACTGTTTTTAAGGGAACACAACAGAATTGCCTCATTGCTTCAGGAGGTGAATCCCATTTGGGATGACGAGAGATTATATCAGGTAAACATTGTTATTAACTAAGAATAGTTTTCTTCAGGGGAAAAAATGCATTCAGTAATAATAATATCATTTAAGGTGAATCACAACCCTATCACTTTCAATGGGTGAAATTTTAAAACACAATTCCAGCCAAACAAAAAGAGA